>JAIZAY010001144.1:0-20318 GCA_029531755.1 Holothuria leucospilota | reverse complement strand
CTTTAGAAACGAAGACTTCAAGAAGAAAGCTTAAAGGGGAATTTTCATGATCCCAGACAGTTCCAATTCTCCCAACTATGCATCTTCTAGCTCCTCCCATAACTGTATGAGGCTCTTCCTTGTGCAAGAATAAACCTGTTTTATTGCCTAAGGCCATGTCCTGGTGAGCACACAAGGCTATAAAATGTAATAAAAGTACTCTCTCTGCCTTGTGTGGAATGTGAGCTACTCTGCATCTTTCAAATTTTCAAACTTTGATGTCAATCAAACAGCAGTCACCAACTGAGAATTTTGATATACATACACTAAAAATATACTTTGTGGTGATGACAGTCTGTCTTTAAGCTTGAAAAACTTATTCAGTGAGATCAGTTTGTAGGAGAAAATGGGACTAAAAGGTACCTCACATGCGCATTGACTTTTAACATGCGATATAAGGTAATTATAGGCTATTTATAAGCAAAGAACTGAGGCAACGTTTGAGAAACATTCCCAAAGATCTTTAACGTGTTCTAGGCTTCAGTTGTACTCTGTGCATTATGCATGGGCAAGGAGATTCGTTTGTCGGTGCTAGTTACCCGCATAAGGGTCCGTCTGAGCTGGGGCCCGGGGACCTCCCCGGAAAATGTTTTGAAAAATGAACCTTTATATACGCGATTTCCCAGGTCCTGAGGGCCTTAAAAGCATAATCAGTACAATGGACTTTTATGCATTTTCAGTATTTTTTTCAAGTAGGCCATTTTCCACGGTGACGGTTTTGGAAATCTCATTTTAGGGTTTGGAAATCTCAGGGGGCAGTTTCCCCCTGTCCCCACAGACTAAGGGCGTGATTGGTTTTCACTTACTTCATGAATAAACATAAGCTACATATGCAAATTTGTGATGTAAAAGAGAGATTCATGAGATACATGTTAATTATGCCATCCTTTGCTCGTTTAATGATCATTCCAAGGACAGTTGTAGTGTTGGCATTTCCCGGGGAGTTTATTTTGGGAGGAGCTATTTACTAACTTTGAAAATGTCCACATTAAACACCAAACTAGAAACTGAATGGTAAGTAATTAACAGATAATTTGTATAGGATTAACAAAAGAAATACTGTGTAACACTTCACATCATTATTTTTGCATAGCCACTGCATGGGAAATCTCAGAATTGGTTCAACTTTGAGAGATATGTCTTGAGAACAGTAAAAGATATTCAAATAATTCCAATGGAGTTTTCATCAGGGGATCTTAATCTATCGTTGTTGAGTAGTACAGCCTTTTAGGTACATGTCTACAGACCTTTAAAGGCGATATGTTGAGTCAATACATACTATACAATATGCATTTTAAGGTTGCTAACACTGACCGAGCTAGAGATTTGTAGCTCAGAGGGGTGAGAACAACTGTGGTCAGCCATTTTGCCACTCCAAAATCTTTCGTCGATACGGCAGTACGATACTCTGTAAAACGTTAGACTTTGCATTAGAGATGGCCTTAAAGTAGAATCCAAGCAGTCGATATTTTGAGCTTTCGTTTGCAATAAAATTTTCACTTCAACAACAAAAAAAAAAAAAAAAAAAGGAGCAAATTACAAAGTGATAAGAAAAGTACCAGATAAAATGTACTATGCACTACCACTGAAAATGGTAATGTAAAGTAAGCTAATCATTGGAAAATGAGCTTGTATGCACATTCTACAAACTATTTTACTACTTGCAACATGAGATTATGATGAACATAACTTTGAAAATTCAAGTAACTTCAGTTACCGGCGAAAATCCCAAGACATCTCAACTTCGAGGGAGGATCGCATCGCATCGCCTACCGGCTACCTAATATATATATATATATATATATATATATATATATATATATATTATATATATATATATATATATATATATATATATACACACACACATATATATATATATATATATATACATATACATAATAAGAGAAAATCCACGTATGCTCCATGAAACATAAAAATAATAATAATAAGTAGAACACACCACAAAGATGACAATACGAGAGCACAGATACGGTAACAGAATAGCGTATATTTCGGACACTCCTGTGTCCTTCTTCAGCGCAAAATCTGAAGTGAAGTTTAATTTACAAATAACAGACACAGCAATGAGGTTAAACCCCTTGACGAGGGTGATAAATCACAGAGGGGAAATCGCTTAGGATGCCCAGGTCCTTGTTTAGGCCACGGGTGTGTGTGGACAGTTTTATTACCCACTTGCTTTCGGATTTGAGTCTTTGAGTGACAGACGGGTAATTAGAACCGAGCAGAATACATCTTAAATTAGATAAAGAGTGGTTAGGTTCACTACTGAAATGTTTTGATACAGGATAGCTTATTGATTTATCCTGCACAGTTTTCTTGTGGTTATTAAACCTCAGCCTAAATTTGGTGCCGGTGTAAAAGGAAATGGTGTCTCTCCTGGAAAATGTGTCCCGCCAGACACATTTTCCAAAAAAATATGTCTCGCCGGACAATATTTCTCAGGAAATAGTGTCCTCCCGCCACAGGAAAATGTGTCCTCAGGACACAATTTTACGAGGAAATAACGTCTGCATATAAGCAACAGGAAAATCTGTCCTTCGAAACGCGGTTACGGAGGAAGTCGCCTTGAACATGTATGGCCCTGGGGAGTTGGGAAGCGACTTTCCAACATTTTGTTTTTTATTGCGGGAGACCGAAAGTGAACTTATGGGATGTCAAAGTGAACTGAGGGAGACCGTAAGTTAACTTTGACATAAGTGGACTCGGCGGAGTGTCAAAAGATATACTAGTACAAACTCAAGAATAAGTCCCAAACTTTGACCAAAAATGCGTAAAATTACTTTGCAAGATTCAAGGCAAGGCCATGTCCTTTAGATCAAATAATACTTTTGTCCGTGAGCACTTGTTTGGCAAAATTTCGCAATTTTTGAAGGTCATGATGGGTGGTTGTTGAGATCTGACATCATTTAAGCCTCAGTCGAACGGACACGATCAAACATCTTTCCTTTCTTATCAAGTCTCTGGGTCACTACCATGGTGTCATACAAAGATGATTCAGTACCACACTGTTACAAGGAGCTACCAATTTTTAAAAGGAGATTGCATTTTTCATTAAAAATTGCATCCTGGATCTGCTTTCAGTCAGCCGTATTATACAATTGCTTCTCCGTTCTCGAGACCGGCCTAGTCGAGGCCCAGAATACGGTCCCGGGCCTCGTCATAGGCAGTGGCGTATCCAGCGGGGAGTGCAGCAGGCCATGCCCCCCATTGAAAATGAGGAAAAATAAATTAAAATAGGTAGGCGGTAGCATTATCTGATACTACGTAGGCAGTCCCTTTTTCCAAAAGTTTTGAAGTAATGCGTTCTTAACGGACATTCTGTCTTGTAATTAGACAGGTAGCATCTTTGTGCTGTGAAGTGGGGTTAAAGACTGCAGATACTTTGAAGTATACTGCTCTGTTAGGTTTCTGAAACCTTTTAACCTTTTCGTTCGCTTGGTAGCCTCACTTGTGTGCAAAGGTCCCAGCAGTTTACTAGTTGGGCCAAGCACGCAGTGGAGTCCCCAGACTTTTCGAAGAGGGGGAACTAGGGTTCAAGCGTTCCTCAAAACGGACACCCCAAAATGAAGGACCGAGCTCCTCTGGAGGCCTCGTAGTGACGGGCAGTGCTCCCCTGTAGGCGTTGGGCCCGGGGTCCCACGGTAAGACCCCTAGTGGGTCCAGGGACAATGCTAAATTGGGGGTCCAAGGAACGGAGACCCCGAGACTCTAAGGTATTAATAAATTGTTATCATTCGATTAAAGCATTTGACTATCTCTAAAGTGGCATTGGATGTTTACAAAAATGGAATCAAAATCTGGCCTTTTTGGTAGTCTAATAGCACAAAAGACATAATGATGGGGAAAGGGTTGAGTGGAGACGACGGATCATGTTAAGGGTTTCCAGGCCCCCAGCTAGGTGGGGGTACGTGGCCTGTGTCCCCCCGTACGCATCACTGTGCCCTACAAGAAAAATCGATCGAAAATAAAATTTTACTACCTGTAAACGTTGGCCCTGATATGACTCCAGGATTTGACCAAAAATAATCCCAAAGGGCGTTTAATAAAGAACGTATTTTGTTTTCCGTAACTTTTTTCTTTCTAAAATTACAAAATGTCTCCCGCGCTACACGCGCTTTCATCTTCAGTTACATTTTGCTACAGGGGCGCTGCCAGGATTTGGTGATGGGGGGAGAACAGTCGTAATGCCACCTCAGTCCCCCCCCCCCCAGTCTCCGTAAATTGTAACTTTTTGGGTGCCCCTGCGATTGTATACAGCAGTGTGGAATCCTTTTTGTCACTTCATAAAGATGCCGAAATAGGGGAGGGGTCTCCCTCCTCTTTGAAATTTTTTTGTTAATTTAAGGTTGCCTAGATGCAAAATGGTGCTATCTTAGGGATTTTTTTGGAACTGATCATATCTTGCTGGAACAGGTGCGTAGCCAAGGGGGGGGGGGGAGGGGGCAGCCGCCCTTGAGCAAAATGTTGGTATTTTTTATGTTTTCTTTTTCAAAATTACTACTATTGATTCCCCTATTTATGTGCGGCAAATAGGCCTGGGAAGTGCCATTTCCAGCGATTTGGGAGGCATTTTGGACCAAGATTTTCTCGCGCTCCTCGCCAACCGGTTGACGCGGAGCACTAGCAGCGTATACTTGCCAACTCCATACCGATACCGGAAGGGGACAAATTGCACGCCTAAAATATCAGGAACACATGGTATCTAGTGGTAGGCCTATGCACAAAAGCAACACCTTACACTTGTTTGAAGCTGTTATGTGATTCTGCATACTTGTAGAATGATAAATTATTTGCCAGCAATATGTGTTTTGTGTATTTGATTTCTATATAGTTATTCCATAGTTAATATGTATTAACTATGGTTATTCCTACAAAATATTTCACAAGATACATAATAATATGTCTCCTTTTGCATACAAAATATCGTATAAAGTATGCACCAAATCACATATTTTCACATCACCGTGGGAGGGGGAACTCCCCCTCCCACACCCCCTAGCGCGCAAGTGCTTAAACGCCTTTTGGGATCATTTTAAAATTTAAAAAAAATTCTGAAATCGATTGGGGGGCACACCCCCCCCCCAGTGTAAATCCAAACTCTCTCTCTGTATTACAGGGCTGTATCCTAGTCCACCTGGCCCGAATCCGGGCCAATGTAGATTTAAGTGACCACCATTCATGGTCAATCCCGAGTCCAGTATACCCTTCAATTCCGAGCCGTATCCGATTCCAGGTTCTTCAATTCCGGGCCAATTCCGAGTCCAGCTATTTGGAGAATGTGGCATCATGCTTTTTGTACTGTTTTGTAATTACATTTAATTAAAACCGGGCATTTTAGGAGTCAATTTCATGCCCTGGTTCAAGCTGTATTTTAATTGACTGTATGTGACCATTTATATGTTGAACTGTGCATCAATAACAATGTAGCCCTAGAGAACAAATATTTAACTTTCATTTTTGTGCACTCTTCTTGAATCGGTTCCGAGTCCGGGTCCAGGTGCAGTCCATTCCGGGCCAATTCAGATTCCAGAACCTCCCATTCTGCAGTTCTGAGCCAGTTCCGAGTCCGACAAAGCATGGACTCGAGTCCAGAATCGAGTACGTTACAACCCCGTTGCATTGTGTAGAATGTAAGCTACTCTTCATTTTCAAACTTTGCTCTTAATCAAAGAGCCGTCACCAACTAAGATTTTTGATGCCCCAAAACTAAAAATATACTTTTGGGTGACGAGTGTATGTCTTTAAGTATCCAAAAAAATCAGTAATAAAAACTTTAGCTTATAGCTCCGTCCGTCTCCTTCTCCCACATTTCCTGCCTCTCTTCATTGTTCCTTCCCCTATTCAGGGTCGGGAATCCAGAAATGAGAGAGGGGGCGTAAACGTCTGTAGAAAGTGCATGGTGCAATCAGATGGGCTTGGAGGTTTAAAATTCTGTCACAAAAATCATTGTTTTGCTGAAAATAGGGGCGTACGCCCCTTTCGCCCCCTTGGATTCGGCGCTGCCATTACTCCTTATCTCTGTTTCCCGAAATTCCTCCTGCTAAGTTATATATCATGCTTTCCTGGGCGTTTCTTCCCCGCAACTGACCTTTTATTGTTCCTTCCCTTTCTTTTCTCTCCGCTTATTATTTTTCTCCCTCTTGCAAAGTCGGCCTTTCTGCAGCCCTTGTCCTTGTTCCATTCTTCCCAGCCATTCACTCTTTCAGGCTATTTCGTCCCGTTCGTTTTTTCCACCATCCCTATAGCCCTGTCTACCACAGAACTAGTAACATCCACATTTCCTTCCAAATTTACCAAGCCAATTTCCTCTTCCCCACCTTACCTAAATTCAGTTATCACCCCTATTCATATTATTTCTTTTCTTGTCTGTCGTTTTGATTTTCCCGGCTTTATTTTCTTTTCTTTTAATTATTCTCCTTTCTCTTTTCTTTTTCCCGGTATCCCGATTCTTCTTAATTTTTTTCGGCGATGCAGTTTTCCCCAGCCCCCTATGGCGCTGCAACCTATGGGCCAGGGAATGCACAGAGAGTCAAAGATCTGGGCGGAAACATCACTGAAAGGTGTTCTGTATACAATACAAATCTTTCTTCATCCCTGCAGGTAATCAGAACGTGAACTTAACCACTCAAGCAAACCTAATTTTCTGACCAGGGAGGCGTTAACACCCGAGTCTTTATTCTGAGTTAACTAGGCAATCCTACAGTCAGTGGCGTAGACAGGATTTCTCTCACGGGGGCCATGCAGTATGTTGTGTGATCGCCTGCCTGTGGAGGGGTCTAAGGGGTGGGGTCCCCTGCCCTTTGAAAATTTTTGAAAAATTAGGTGTCCTTACATGCAATCGGGTGCAACATATGCTACCTTTTGAAGTAAAATTTGTGTTAAAAAATGTACGTATTTTTAGGAACTAAAACAAGAAACAATCGGCATCAGTGAGGGAGGACCATGGCTAATGGGGTGTCCCCTCCCCCTTTGAACATTTTTGAAAAATTAGGTGCCCTTAATACATGCAATCTGGTGCCACATATGCTACCTTTTGAAGTAAAACTTGTGTTAAAAAAGTTTACGTATTTTTAGGAACTTAAAAAGATCGGCATAAGTGAGGGGGGCATGTCCCAATAGCCCCCCTAAGTACACCACTGTCTATAGTACCACAACTGACTGTTTTAATTGTTTGCATGAAACTCTGTAAAGTCAAAACTAAGTGCATTATTTTGTAAGCCCCGGTCTGTCAAAGCAGCTTTACCGGTTTTCAATTTAACCCACGCGGGTCCAAAATGACATATTTCTCTCACATTTTTCTTTGCAACATGCGTGTATCCGAAAATTCGACCTGAAATTCTGAAATTCCATGTACATTTACTCTTTCCTCTGCTTGTAGTCCCCTTCTATTGAAACGGATATTGTTTTCTATTAAATGTTCGCTGTTCGTGTGTACTTTGGTCTGCAGGCGTCCCAAACACACTGTCTGCCTTTTCAGCTAATGGTGTGGGCGTGTTTGTATGTACTACTTCAATGTATTGAGAAACTACCGGTTTAAAACACTGTAAAATACTTTAATGTAGTACCACTACACACTACGCCATGTGGAAGAGTATTAATAATCAACCAAATCAAACCAAAATCATTTCATAAGTTCCCTCTGTTTTCAATGGATTCTAGTCTATCCCATTGTGTAATGGTATAACCAACGATCCGTGGATTTGATTGGTTCATGGTCTGTTTTCTACGTGTTGAGTTCAGTCCGTCTTATGTCCACCGCGGCCAACCATATACGGATGCCTCAGTTTATCGTTGCCAAAATCATTTGCGGATAATCAAAACACTGTGTGTTTCTAGCGGACAGTGGCAAAAAAGGACAGTATTTAATAGTGGGATTTGTTTGTAATTACTGTCCGGAAAAGATGGTAACAGTAAAATGTGTCTGACGGGACACAATTTCTTAATGTGGTGGGAAAAACTGTCTCTCCAGACACTGTTTCCAGGACTTAACCTGGAAATATCGTCCGGTGGGACACAGACTAATTTTTCAGGGTTGATTTTCAGAGCTTATGGCATAAATTCAGTCTTTCCACTTTTTATCATTGTCTCTGATAAAAAAAAAGGAAATTACTGTTCATGTGTAGGCCTATAATTAAATCCTATATTATATTTCATACAAGTTTTCGTGAAGTGATGGTTATTAAAGAAAATTATTTGTCTTTCACCGCTGTAATGATGATTTTAACAAGGTTGTCTTGGGTAGAGACAGTAACAGTGTGATACCAAACTTGAGTATGTTGACTTTCTCTCACGTTAAACGAGTAGACGGACATGATCCCCCCGTTGTCACTAGTTAAAAAATGGGCAGGTATATACCCTCAAAATGTTTAATCCTGTTAGTTAGTTATTCCCTATGAAGACTGTGACAATACTATGTACCATACTTGATGGTCTTCAGTACATGGATTTTGTTTTGTGGAGGTACTGCTAAGAGGACTCTTTTTACACGGGAGACACATCTTCCCGCTACACCGGTCTGACCGACATAGTTGCCTTTGTCACACAAATTGCAGCATAATAAATATACTACATTAGGCGTGTCACAGTCCAGGGGAGGGGGACGGATGTTGCAAATAGTGCCGGGAGGAGTAAATGTTTCGTCCGTGATAATGAACCGACACACTATCATTATCACGGACGAAACATTTACTCCTCCCGGCACTATTTGCAACATGCGTCCCCCTCCCCTGGATTGTGACACGCCTAATGTAGTATATTTATTATGCTGCAATTTGTGTGACAAAGGCAACTATGTCGGTCAGACCGGCACCAAATTTAGGCTGAGGTTTAATAACCACAAGAAAACGGTGCAGGATAAATCAATAAGCTATCCTGTATCAAAACATTTCAGTAGTGAACCTAACCACTCTTTATCTAATTTAAGATGTATTCTGCTCGGTTCTAATTACCCGTCTGTCACTCAAAGACTCAAATCCGAAAGCAAGTGGGTAATAAAACTGTCCACACACACCCGTGGCCTAAACAAGGACCTGGGCATCCTAAGCGATTTCCCCTCTGTGATTTATCACCCTCGTCAAGGGGTTTAACCTCATTGCTGTGTCTGTTATTTGTAAATTAAACTTCACTTCAGATTTTGCGCTGAAGAAGGACACAGGAGTGTCCGAAATATACGCTATTCTGTTACCGTATCTGTGCTCTCGTATTGTCATCTTTGTGGTGTGTTCTACTTATTATTATTATTATTTTTATATATACATATATATACATAGAGGGGGCTTCATCGAACTTTTCAAGGATCCCATGTGTTTATGCAGCCTATTTAGCTTAGACTCGGAGGCTTACATGCCCGAATTTACCTGAATGGGTAATTGCATGAGACGAATTGGTAGAACTAACAAACCGACTAGATCAATTTTCGCGCGTCTCCCGCGCAAGGTAGTAGCCTGTTTATACATAATTAATTATGTGCATCCATACAAACAAGCGTGCAAATTATTTTCTAACTAACAAACGACCTCAGTCCATATCAACGGTTTCGGCACACTTGATCCCCACAAACCGTACACATCAAATGAAAACAAACGTGGCTAAATGGTTGGCATCGTCGCATAGATTCCTTTTGCCTTAGGCAAGGGAATACAAATTAAAAATAATTTAAAATAAAATCTTCACGATACCTGTGTGTTTTATTCAAACCGGGACAGTTTAGATGTATGACATTTATCATGTTATTTCCAGGTAATCAATCGACAAAAGAAATCGTGGGTATAGACCCAGGACAAACAAGCAGTTGTAACAAGTTCAAATTGGAATGTTTTGTGAACAAAAATTGTGTTGTGGCAAAAACTTACGCTCAAAAGTAAAAAACATATCATACTCTGTATTCGCTTGCTTTGGTGCCCCTGCAGATAGTGACCATCGTGCCTTACAGTAGAACAAACTATTTACAAATATTTACAAATGAAATTAGGGAAATCATCTCCCTTCCCCATGCTTAGGTGAGTGCCTAATGCAGATCATGACATCAACAGTGACAAGTCTTGCAGTAGAACAAACTATTTACAAATGAACAAATAAAATAGAACATGGTGGCAACAAATCATATCTTGTAGGTCTATCAAATTTTTAAGGAACGTATCTGCATTTTTGGCGCAGTGAAATCATCTCTCTTCTACCAAGTCCAATACCACACGGTTTCTTTATCATTCATGGAGAAAAAAAGGGGGGGGAGACTAAATTGACATAAAGTTATCTCTTCTGACAGTGGCGACGGCATAGGGGGCTAGTGCCTCCCCCCCCCCCCAATCGATTTCAGAATTTCTTTTTGTGAAAATTTTAAAATGATCCCAAAAGGCGTTTAAGCTATAGATTTCTGTAGGGGGTGAGGTGTGTGTGATTGATCTATTGTAACCATGGTTCTCAAACTATCAGAATATTCGCAAATCCTTCGCACAC
Source organism: Holothuria leucospilota (assembly GCA_029531755.1). Classification (NCBI taxonomy): domain Eukaryota; kingdom Metazoa; phylum Echinodermata; class Holothuroidea; order Aspidochirotida; family Holothuriidae; genus Holothuria; species Holothuria leucospilota. The sequence continues at coordinate 9,800 of JAIZAY010001144.1, read as the reverse complement.
CATCAAATTTTCGCGTGCTCCGCGCGCTTCAAACCTTACCTCAATAGTGTCCTCATTATCAATAGTTTCCGGTAGCAACTCCAGCAGAAACATATCAATAAAAGTTGAAAGCTGTTTACGAATTCTCAGGTAAAAGACTGGCTTTGTGATTGGTAAATAGGTTTGTAAGGGAATTGAAAGTGTCTCGATGCAGAACATAAGTGCAGGTTTTGTCATGGTTATTTTATTTAATGAAAAATTTCGGCGGGCTTCGCGCGCATTCGTCACGGTTTTCACTCCATCTCATAACCATTATTAAGGTTATAATACATGCAACTATTCTGATCACAACACTTTTCCGAAAAACAGAAGTACATCTCCAACCTCTGTAGGGCCTATATGGGATCTTTCAATCTAATTTGTAGCATGATGTGGAAGGTTGAAAGTACGTATTTGCCGTTATACATTTTTCAAAAATTTTTACCGAGCGCTTCGCGCGCAGCCATTACCGGTATAGATGGTGATTGTTAATACACTTACGACGAAAAAACATTCTGAAACGCGCTTTTTAGTCCTTAACCCCTTTTGCTTTACCTATCAGGGAGGTCTAATATCACCTCCCTGCACCTATACTCTCCCTCCCATTCCCCATTGCTGGAAGCTGTTCGTCTGGATTTTCGTTCAAACTTAGTAAAAATACGATAGTTGTAAAGTGCTCGGCATCATACTCTATAGTATCATTTGGATGTCAGGTAATAATCATCATATCAGTGCCCCATTTTATATAATTAATCCAGAGCTTCCAGGAGGCACTATACCGGTGTCTGCCAGCCTTAGATACCCTTTTATAATGCACAATGAAGCAAAGGAAAATTTTCGTAATAGTCCAAGAATGTTTCTGTGGACTCCACGCACGTATTTTTTCTTTAAAACTTTCCCCGAATAGGAGACATTAAAGTAGACAAAAGGGGTGCTTCAGAAGGTTTTTTGACAACATACCCTTCTCTAAGACAACATACTCTCCTCTTTCACCTAACCAAAAATTAGAATTCACTAAATTATGGATATTTTCCAGCCATATATGATCAGTTCCAAAAATATCCCAAAGACAGCACCATTTTGCATCTAGGCAACCTTAAATTAAAAAATTTCTCAAAGGGGAGAGGGCCCCTCCCCTTAGACCCCCCGGACGGCACCGTTATGAAGTGACAAAAAAGATTCCACCCTGATATATAAAATCTCAGGACGCACGAAAAAGGTAAAAATTACGCACATTTGGTGGCAGACTGAGGTGGCTGCCCCCCCCCCCATCACCAAATCCTGGCGGCGCCACTGTCTTCTGAACTGCTCAATGTATAATTTACGACTTTTCAACATAACTTATTTATCACATTAAAAACAAATTCAATGATGAATGTCTATTTGCAATTTACGAAAACAGAATTTTACTATTTATAAAAACTAATCAGCACAAACTATTTGCTGTGGTGTTTAGAGAAACTTCTACCTCGTATATATTGTACATATACTAGGCAGATATAGGCCTATAATACACGTTTTCCTGTCTGCCTGTAAAATGTTTTGTTTCTTCGTACGTCATGTTCATCATATCACTCTCTGACTCTGTCTATGCGAATTGAGACTTGTTTTGACATTATGTCAAATTGTCAATTTTCAATAAAAGCAATAACGCAGGGAAGTAAACTGTAAACTTCATCAATGGAGAGTGAAGATAAAATGTAACCAAGACGTATGCAGAAGAACAATCATATTTAAGTAACTTGCCACGAAAACTGCATTTCGAAACCTTGTTTATTTAAAATAAGTATAGACTATCTGTGTTGTGCTGGCGAACACCATCTCTCTAAATCGCTTTACACTGTAGGCTATGAGACGAAACCGCTGACAATTGACAAATCTGAAAGTTTGTTTGCATACAACTTTGAAAACCGAATAACCTGTAACGTACAACAGCATGCACAAGCCTAATCAACAGTTCTACTAATTTCCTTTTCCGTCGGTACTTTTTTTCTGGTAAATACAAAATATTTACATTTTTAATAGAATTACTTGGGACGGAGGAATGGAACATCAGTCTTCTACCAGGTGGAGAAGTCTCAAAGATAAGGTTGAAAAGCCATGACCTAGATCGTGAGTGAGGCATAGGGTATCTGCCTACTTCGAAGCCCCCCTACAGGCCATTCTCGCCCCCTCTGACCGAATTCCTTATAGCGTGGCGGATGGTAATTTCATAAGCTGCCCGAACTTGTCTCGACTTTCATCCTTCTGCGGTGACTATTGGTGGTATTGTCATTAAGAAATATGACGCGTCACAAGATGGCTTTTGACTGATTTTGTCGGGCAAAATTTTGGGCACTGTATACACCTGTACACCTTCCCGTCTGCTCGTGTAATCTGGCAATTGAAAACATCCCAGAACTTTTTTGCAACTCCCCCCCCCCCCCCCGAATATTCTGCCATTTCGGGCAAAGTGTTGCGTAAGACTATGAAGTGAGGCTGAGGAAAAATTGTTTTTCCATATGCTGCCCGAATGTGTCGCTAATTTTTGTAATCTTTTAGAGTTTTCATGAAAATTTTACCGTGACTATAATCCTTTTTATTTTACGGGCAAATTTTTGAAAGAATTCGGATATTCGGCCATTGTTCTTCATAAGCTGCACGAATGTGTTGCGAATTTTTGTAATCTTTTTGATATTTTATGAGAATTGTACCGTGACTATGATGTCTTTTTTATTTTTCGGGAAATTTTTTAAAAGAATTCGGGCACGCTAAGCAGTCTTCTGTATAATTAAAAACATGCCAGATTTTTAAGACTCAGATGGACGCCCGAATTTTTCCAGACCAAATATTCCTCAGCCTCACTTAATAGTCTTGCGCAACACTGCCCCAAATGGCCGAATATCCGAATTCTTTCAAGAATTTGCCCGTAAAATAAAAAGGATTATAGTCACGGTAAAATTTTCATGAAAACTCTAAAAGATTACAAAAATTCTCGACACAATTTGCCCGAAATTCAGGTCTTGCGAAAGTTTGGGGGCAGTTTTCCCCCTGCCCTCGCCTCGTACGCTTATGGCTGACCCAAATGGGCCCCACTGAATTTTGTACCCAAGATTTAAAATAAGGTCAATGTTGAAGCCAGGCCATGTCATCTACTAAGAGCTACTGTATTCCTAAAGCGGGCCAATGGTCGTTTAAGGCTATTAGTATTACCATCTACTCATGACGAACAAAATGGAACATAACGCTCCTTTACCAGCTGAACAGCTCCGCGAATGTCTCAACCGTGTGTGAATTTGCTTTACATCACACTTAATTGCCAATTTCTCAGCCACAGGCTACTAAGGTAAAGCCACGGGGAATGCTCAGTATGAAGATTAATTAATAAACTTTCAGAAGATCTAAGTTTCATATCAAATTTATTATACATCTTTGCTTCTGAAGGTCACATAGAATCTTTCCACTAGTATAACATTCATTGTGATTGGTTGAACCCTCGGTGGATTTTAGTTGAAAATAAACTACACCAGTTGAAGTGCTATAGAACGTCTCATTATTCCCTCTGTTCGAGTCCCGTGACGTTAAAGAGCTGTTGTTCAGTTTTGAATGGACTTCTAGGAGCACGTTTTTGAATCAGAGCTGAATTTCAGCCAAAGTTTCTGTAGGCCTACCCAGTGTACCAGTGTGAAAAAATAATACCAGTAAACATGTCTTTAAGGTTAATAGGTCAAAGATTTAAAGGTTTTCACAATTTCAACTGGAAGTGAAAGAGAAAGCAGAGCTTCAAATTCTTTATCGTTTTTTCTCCAAAACTGTTCATTCATGGTGGCACTGTCCACCGCAAGGGAAGGCTAAGTGGTTGTTTTCGTGAATATAAAGGATATACGTTGGCCGAATGAAAGACGTAAGGCTATGAAATCATGATAGATGTGTTTATAACTTTACATTAACATTAGAAAGTACAGGATACGGTCAAACAAGCTGTACTTACTGTAGAACGACTCAATCTATTTTCAGTATAATTTTTACCCCTTCGAAAAATAGTCGAGTCCACATTCCTTACACAGCGCTTCTTACAAGGGCAGTTAGTGGAGCGTGAAGCTGTTGCGCAAATGAAACGAGAAAGTCGTTTTGGGCATTTATGTTCCACATAATGCATGCGGGTGATACTTTATGGGCCGGCATGCCTCATTTCTTTTCCCACGAGGTTCATTATGGGCAAATTAATCTTCGAAATTTTTCAAATTCGTTTCTAAATCATGGTTAGGGTTAGATAGAAGGATAAACTCACGTGGACTGAGGTTATTTGACCCGTTCTTTCATAATCCGGAGTCAGAATTACAATAAAAGGGTCGGAAAGCTGTCATTTTGGAATTAGGGGTGTGGCCTATTTCCAAGAAGCTGATTGGTCCATTGGCATGATTTGCTCATAACCTCGTGGAAATAAAAATTGCGCGGCCGGCATGGTATATGGCTTCTATGTAGAAATCATGCATATTTTCTACAGCTTGATCAATATGTTGCTTTTCTTCCTAAGTTATGACAAGCAACATTCCGTCGACATGGACGATATGGACCACAGTCCTCACTACACCCACCTGCGGTCCAGATAACCCCCGCAGGGAGCTCTTATCAGTCAACACAGACAAAACCCATGCAGGGGTTACCCACATACCCATACGGGCCTGCCTACACCAGTATGGTGTGAGCCCATTCTCATTGCATACGAAACCCAAATAACCAACAGACTGCTATGATTAACCCACTAGACCCTTGCTGGCACCACAGAGGAAGAACGTGATGCTCATGCGGGTGCTATAAATATTTGGCCACAAGGCGGTTCCCATGCTGGCCCCACGTGGGAGAACTTGCCCTGGCAGGGAAAATGCACCACGAGGCTAGAGAGGCCCCTTCATGCTCAGCCCATCAGTTTACAATTGATCATCTGCCCAAACAAAACCAGCGTAATACCGCCACATGGGCCTAGTTATAACTGCACATTCTAACCCATGCCCATGAAAGTACATAATGCCACAAATAACCCACGTGGGCCCCATGTTGGTATGTCCAGTCGGAGGAGGGCCGGCCAACTTTATGCCGGTTTGCATGTACTGGGTCCATGCATTTTTTTGCTCATCTTGCCCATCCAGCCATTGCATGTCTTGCCAGTTACTCTGTCCAGATTCTCCATGTTTCCCGTTTGTATATGTTCCACATTTCACAGAGCTGGGGAGGCACGCGGACCCACTCCCTGTTCGTAAATTTGGTGTTATGGAAGCATCGAATAAGTCCCACTTTCCCCACAGTAGTGGTTTTGCCAGAGGTTTGGTGCTCTTTATTTCCAGTTAAATCTTTTATTCTAATGGTAACAATTTAAAAATATTCCCATACTTCCCATGCAAACGCCGCCTCCCCTTTCCTCATCCCGACCCCCTGCACGATTGCTTCAGTGATAGCGAAAGCAATTATAATCACTCAAAATGCATACTAATATAGGCACTGCTTTGTTACAGGCGGCGTAAATATGGCAGTGGTATGGCTACCAGCGCGTACGCGTGTTTGCGCTGGCTTCCTTTTATAATTGGTTGTACGGGCTTGGATAGGCAAGGTGCTATCCAGTTATAGATCAGTGGTGAGAACAACGTTAAGGTCGCTCTGTAATATAGTAGGTCTCTCAATGGGTCCACACTGCCTAAGTCAATGCTTCTTACCCTTGGTGAAAACACTTTTCCCAAATATTTCTTCAAAACGCTATATCCTGTGTTTTTGTAATCACTCTTTTTCAAGTGCTAGTATAGAGGCGATCAATACAATTCACTCAGTCTTGATATCTGTCAGCACGGATCCAGGATCTTCCGAAAAAGGAGACGGTCATGTTGTGAGGGTGAAGATTAAACTTAAAAGATCTAAGGCAAGAATTCCTGAGGGCAAATTCCTGAGGGGAGGCCCGTAGTCAAGGGGGGACAGGGGCGAAGCCCCCTGAAAATTTTTTGCCCCCCTAAAGAGTTTGAATCTTACCATTGACTTAATACATTTGTACACATTTGGCCCGCCCTGAAAAAATCCCCCCTGGAAAATTTTTTGCCCCTTACAGTACCTTGTGTGGCTACGGGCCTGCCTGAGGGAGAGGGCTTGGGTCCTTCCCCACGACGGATTTTGGAAATTAATCTTAAATACAAATTCCCTGCACTATGTACATACACAGAAACCACTATTTTTGTGAAATTGTACATCACTGTGGGACATCCTCTGACCAAGTTCGCAACATTGGAAAAGATAAGCCAGTATATTATGGTCCTATATCGTTCACGTCGAACGTCAAAATATAAAATACTAATCACTGTTAGATGTGATCTTCCCAAATCTGGAAATAAAATCACTGTATTGCAGAGTCAGGCAACTAATAAATTTGGAATAGGCTAGCCGGTAATTATAACAGGCCTACCTGTCAAATTGAACAAGACAGTAAACAGACGAGTATTATTCGCAACCAGCACCATTGCCATCTTTTCCACTTATCCTAACGTTTTTAAATTCCCATGGGTCGTCAAGAAGGCGTTAGAGTTAAATGAATTTTTACGGCTCAGTTTCTAATCGATTGGTTTAAGTCGGGCCGGCCACTGCCTTTTTTGAGTCCAGTTGTGGCTCACTGGCTTGTTTTCCCTACTACATTGCTTATGCTGAGCACCAAGCACAATGACAGTAGGTTCCATTTTTTAATTTAAGTCTTTGGTAAGACCCGGCCAGGAGTTGAACCCCAGACCTTCCGCCTGCAAGTCGGATGCTCGGTAACCACTTGACCATGCAGTCGGCGTCATGAAGGCGTAGGAGAAATACTGATCAAGAACAAGGCAAGGGTAAATTACAACACCTAGATAGCCTAGTCGATCCACTATAGCACAAAATTATTGGTAACGACCGCCATTTGAGCATTTTGGAACTGACTAGGCCACAACTGAAAATAAAATGTTTTCATCATATCGTGGAAAAATGAAACAATGTCCATAATTACGATTAGTTAAAAGCACGGTAAAAATTTGAAAGAGGAACCACCAGTCGCTTTGAGTCAGCCGGGGAAAGGGGACGTATCACCGTGCCGTGACGCCTTCGGCGCCCTTAAGTACACCTATATGTTACACCCCTCAGCATCTGAAGCCACTTCCAAAGATGCTCTGTAGCTATACACCCCGATCAAGGCTTTACGTCTTCTTCAGTCCCTGGTTCCGTATTCGCTATCAAAAGATTAATCCCGTGCTGTACTCTGGACCCACACCTAAAAGCGATGTATTATTTTAGTACCCTTTAAGTTTTTCTTTTCACTCATATGTTATAGATATAGGGGCGTTTGCCCAACTCTGAAAAAGGTCTAGGACCACTGATTGTAATGTTACAATGGTCGCCCAGTGTTAGTCAGGGTTACGCTGACTATCCCGATATGTGCATAAAATTGCAAGGTGCAACAGGCTCATATTATTGTACGTACTGTCACAATCAAGCCGGTGGGTTAGGAAGTCATTGCAGTAGATTTGCATGCAACTTACGTTAATTTGCAGTCGAAATGTGAAACATCTTGTTCTTCACGCAACAGAGAGGTCAAAATATGACAACTAGCCTATGTCATTGCTATTTCGGGAGAGAAAAAAGGAAACCTAGACTGCTTTATTGATTCTTTCCTGAGGCAAAAAGGAATTTATGAAACACGATGGTGCGTGTATGTTTGTTGGTGGGTGGGTGTTTGCATTTGTGACGCCTACCTTACAAACACTCTATCTCTTAGGTCACGGAAGCTAAAAATGCGAACACCTTGTAAATTGCTTGTAAACACGATAACCAAAAGACAGGAATGGTGGACACTTTTCATACTTGATATATCGAATTTCCACACTGTGAGGAAGAATTCTATAAAATCTTTGGTGGAAGTCACAAGTCATTTGAGGCCACCGGAGGTACAAAAAAAAAATCTATGGATTCTTTGTATACTTAGCATGCAAATGCATTGTAATTAGTTAAAGAAGCCCCTTAATTTTGGTAGATGTTAACTTGAAGGTCCCATGAGGTCACTGGAGGTGGAACAATAAAAAAACTTGAAAACTGCTTGTAAACCCTGTCTCATAAAGGGTACTCCTTGGCAGATCTCATACGTAACATGTGGAAGCTCACACTGAGTACAAGATCCTTACTGCTCTTGGTGAAGCTTAAAGATCAATTGAGGTCACCAGAGGTCAAATTGTGAAACTTTGTAAAAACGGTATTTCTAAAACTTAGTTAGTTAGTTAGTTCGTTCGTTCGTTCGTTCGTTCGTTCGTTCGTTCGTTCGTTCGTTCGTTCGTTCGTTCGTTCGTTCGTTCGTTCGTTCGTTAGTTAGTTAGTTTGTTAGTTAGTTAGTTAGTTAGATGAGGTTTAACGTCCCAGTTTCCAACCGATTGGTTCAAGTCGAGACGACCACGGCCTTTTTTCCAGTTGTGGCTCACTGGCTTGCTTTCCCTACTCCATTGCTTATGCTGAGCACCAAGCACAAAGGCTGTAGGTTCCATTTTTAAAGTCTTTGGTATGACCCGGCCAGGATTTGAACCCTAGACCTTCCGGCTGCAAGTCGGATGCTCTAACCACTTGGCCACTGCAGTCGGTTGGTATTTCTAAAAGAGTAACCTTCAAGGATCCTATACTTAGAATGTAGATGCTCCAAATTGAGTTCAATAATCATGTTGTTTAAGATGGCGATCAAAGGTCTTTGACTTAATAAAAGTTAACATTAAAACCTTGTTCACGCGTTACCTCAAGATCAGAAGGTAACTGTGTGGAATCCCATATCTAGCTAAATGTCCTCTTTTGTTTACAAAAACCCTATCGTTTTGGTGGAGATCAAATTAAGGTTATGAGTGTGAGGTGCCAGAGGTTAAAACATGATGACTCAAGAAAGATATGTTTGAGGGATCTCCTACGTAGCATGCAGATGCTCAATATTGAGTTCAAGAATTCTATATAAAGTTTTTTGGTAGAGGTCAAATGTATTTTAGCATCACTAGAGCTAAAAATGTTACCTCAAGGGTAAAATATTTAATAACATGTTTTTCCTGGTTTGCAAAAGTGTTAGTGATTGTCAATGGATCCGAATAATAGCCTACAATAACTGTACATCTGTTAGTGTATACATTAGCGTGAAAAAGCATTTCTTTTCGTTAAAGGACCACAGTAAGTCAGTAACTAAGAATTTGGGCTTCCTGATTAATACATCAAGACTTGCAATGCAACCATTTCATATTTTCCAACGTACCCATATGTAACCTGTATGGAACTACTGTCCATAGGGGGTAAAACACTTTTACCTGCAAACATAGGCGTAGGAGGCGGGGGCTGGGGACTGCAGCCCCTTACCAAATATTTTTGTGAAAATTCGGGCAATATGCTGAGAACTTTTCGCTCACCTACTGAAAGTAAAATTATGCAATGGCGAAAGGTAATCAATTAAACTTCCGTGGTAATTAAAACAAAGTTCTGATTTGAATTGCACCAGCACAGATATATTCGGTATTAATTCACCAGTGTGTTTCTTAATGGTTAAACTTATATTATGATTATCAGTGGTGTATTTAGGGGGCCATTGGGCCATGCTCCCTCACTGATGCCGATTTTTTTTAGTACCTAAAATACGTACATTTCTTAACACAAAATTTACTTCAAAGGTAGCATAGGCACCAGATTGCATGTTAGGACACCTAATTTTTCAAAAATTTTCAAAACGGAGGCCCTTCCTTTAGACTCTTCCCATGCAGGCGGACGATCACACAACATAATGCATACCC
>JAIZAY010000851.1:0-27714 GCA_029531755.1 Holothuria leucospilota | reverse complement strand
CATGTGCCCACCAAAAGGGGACCGAACAAACTTATATTATTGTATTTTTTGGGTAGAACCACAACCTCTTCCCTCTTTTCATGACTTGCGCCACTGTAGTCTTGTGGAGAATTAAAGTCGAAGGGGCCCCGCAATATTTTGTGCAGAGGACCCCCGCAAACTTAAATTTGACTCTGAAATCATATTACAAACACTGAAAAAGAATACAGTACGTACACAAAAGCCCGTTTTCATTTTCAAAGGACTGTCACTTGTACACCCCCTTGCCGCAGCAAATAATTTGATATAGCGACATCATTTTGGACGGTCTACCATTGACCTGACGACGGTCTACCGTTGACCTACACACTATTTTAATGGGACTGACGGTCGACCGCACTTTTTTGGAAAGGAGCCTAATGCAAAAGAAATATTTACAGCAATTTTACGGTTGACCGTGGCAAATAAGGAATAAACTACGTTTTAAGAAATTGCCTTACACCCGCAAAAAAGTACAGTGATATCATCTATACATACTCCATCTTTGCATGTTTATGACGTCATCCTTAGAGATAAAATATGCTGTAAGATACGGTAGATCATGTGGTTTACCATAGTTCTGAAATAGCCAATACATTGTTCTAATAACTCGACGAAAAGCTGAGAACTTCTCAACTTTGATATTATTTTCGAAATCATCCTTTTGCAATTTGATGTGGGCTTTCGGTTCCGGTGAGAAAAAAAAATGTACTTGACCATGACTACTTAATGTTGTATGCTGTGTCAAATCTCCAACTAAAAGCAACCATGTAAGTATATTGGGCCCTGTTGAGTGAGAAAGTATACAAAATGCTTTGTCGGTCCCTCCAATCCCCACCCCACCCCCCCCGAACAATAGCATGAATAACAATTGAATGGATATACCTCTTTAACATGGTCTTTAATAAATCTCCTAAAGCAAATTCTTAATAAGGCAAATTTATACCTCCATTACTGACAGGTCAAATTCCACCTTTCAAACTTAAATCCAAGTTTCCTGGATTTCCAAATTAATAATTAACTGCATTCCTTAATTACTCATTATCTTCATTTTCGATCACAGCTCTCAAATTTGTCCTACAATTTACGAACGTTTCTCTGCTCTACCGTATGTTCGTATTCTCCCATACAATGTGTACAGGAGTTCAGACAGTCCTGGACAAAAATACATGGGACAGCACCCCCGCTCCCCCATTCAGTGTTGAATTTCTTTAAATTCGGAATATTTTTGGGTTGGGACAACATTGATCAAGGGGGGAAGGGATTTTGGAAGACCGAGAATTCGTCGAAGTATTTCGCTACATTTGGGCAAAAGTGTCCCATAATTTTGGTCTAGGATTGTAGGCCCACCGTCTCACTGAGAAATCTGATAACACAATAAAGTTAACAAAAAATGTTAGTTTTTACAATACGTACTGATAAACACAACTTTGCTTTGGTATGATATACTATAGGCCCCTACAGTTATTACTGCTCCTTTCCACAACTATAGCCTAACTGTTAGTGTTAGGCCCTAGTAGGCTACTAGTAGGCCTACTGGCTAGATGATAGTAGGCCTTTGTTTAAACTAAAGCATGTGATATGGTAACAAAAATACGTTGAGCTAGGCTGCAGTATGAAAACTGACCACAATATAGTCTACCTACTGAGAAAGCTGTTCTTGGATAAAAATTACTGATATTAAGCCCTGCCCACACAGCAGTACAATCAAATGCATGCCAGGCCTGCCAGATGCCCGTTACTTATCCAGGCTGCAACAATATCACTACGTTATAGCCTATTGACCTACAATACAAATTTCTAACGTTACTAGGCCTACAAAAAAAGTTTATCATAACCACACTTCTGCAGGAGTTTTTAACAAAAAATCCTTGTAGGCCAACAGTCTCTGTATACAACGACAGAAGGGCCAACACAAAGGTGTACGGAACTGACCCTGTATTGACTGAAGAAAGCAAGGCCTGACGTGAGGCTAGGCCTGAAAAGTTACTTTGTTTACTTCTGTTCTGTGTCAATTACTGTGGGGGTTGATAACATCACAATGCATGCCGCACGCTCAAATGCATGGCGTACACTGTTTTCGATAAACACGGCCGTGATGTGATACGGTTAAACGAAGCCGTGAGTGCATGATGGCTGACTTCTGTGCTTATCTGCACAAACTCAACAATGTAGAAAATATTACTCATACAAAGAATTAGGACTACGGTAAACTAATGAACTTTTAAAGTCAAGCTAGCGTACCCTGGAAAAAGAAGAAAGAGTAAATGTCACATAACAGTATGCGGACCAGTAAATGGCCTTTTCATGGCAAACAGTATCACAAGCAGAGCTAGCTTTAGGAAAAATAAGTTTTCCGTTGTGTAATTGCAATTTTTAAAATTTGTGTCAGTAACACCTGCCGACTAACATTTCAGGATACCTAATCTTGCGCACGTTACTTGCCTAATTCATTCAGACGTTTGGACATGGCAAAATCTTTATAGTCTTATTTTGCAATGAAAAGACCATCATTTTTTTAGTGACTGCTTTACAATTATGTACACGTGGTAAGAAATATACTGTACTTGCGGCAGTTCTTATTACGAACTGCCCCTTCAGATATCGTGTCACAAAGAAACTGTCACGTGACCTGATCCTGTGTAATCACAATACGTCTATGAGAAGCTGCGCTTCCATAAACATAATAAACATGACCAGCGCGTACTTAAGAATGCGGAAAACTGAAAAAGAAACTATCAAGTTACAAAGAAGGGTCTTTGACATCAACTAACTAACAAAGAATACGTCGGGCTGCTATATGGGTGGAGCCAGCATTTTCTTTTTTTGGGGGGGGGGGGGGGATAAGGGCTCCTGAACAAAAGCCTCAACACCGAAAGACGGTTGGGGAAGATGATCATAAGGGTACAGGCGTACGAGCTAGGGATTGGGTATGCCCTCAATAGTTCTAGCAAACACCTTTCTCGGACAGAGTTTGAAAGACATCGGCAATTTCCTCAGAAAATACAGGCTCTTCTTAGGCTAAAAGGGCTCACCCCTAGCAAAAATATCCCATAGCCCTAAAGTTTATCACTGGGCAGGAAGTGACGTAAACTAAAACATGACTACATGACTTCTGTTTTGAGCTACACTTGACATGTAAATCATGACATGTGAACCGCCTCGCTTTACCCAAGGAAAGCCAGTCGTTAGAGTTGTGTTTATATTTGCGAATATACTTGCATAGGTGGGAATTCAGTATTAATGTAATTCTCAACAGACCAAGACAGAAGGTTTAATATTTCCATTGTTGAAATATTCAAAATAAATTATCCACTTTACCTTCTGTTTTTTGGCCGTCTTAAAAGTGTTTATCTGTAAGTAAATGTATTTGAAAGTCAGTGTTTTTATTTGGTAAAAGTTTTTGTCACAAGCGTTCGCTAGGGGCAAGGGAGGATTATCCTGTACGGTGGTAAAAGAACAAAAACGTAGCCGATATTACCATTCAGCTAGGTTTTCATATTATGATGGGTCTTACTTAATGCTTCATCCCCATTTATTTTAATGAAGCGAATAAATGTGTATTTTTTTTAAAAAAACCGACATAAAGAACTTAAAAAACACACAAGACACCTTTATAATAAGAAAATTATAATTCTAGATTACCACTAATGTGACATAATAATGTCAAACTTGGAAGATATTTCCTAAAGTTTCCTCGACCATGTTACACAACCTTGTTGAGTCAATATAAAGAACAATTTACAAGGACGGGAAGCCGATATATTGCGAATGTGATTTCATAAATAAGAGCAATTTGAGCAGTTTGTACTCTGATGAAGTCTATGATATTAGGGACTTTAATAAGACTTATTTCACTTTCGTGCCGTTTTGTGATTCTCCTTAATTTGTTGCACAGTATTAAGGTTAAGCCTGCCTGTACCATGAGGCGCGCATTTTGCCAATGCCAAGGCGCGTAAATAATTACTCGTCTCAAACCGCCTTTAGGCGCGTCAAGGCGCGCGCCTTACAACGAAAGGCCTGACTTTGGGGATCCTAAATGAAATTTGAGGGCACTGTTTACAGGGTTTTGGTAGAGACCCTATAGTGGGAGAGATACGCCAACCATTGTTCTCAGATACGCATTCTGATTAGACGAAATGTATGGCCACCATTTTGGAGCCACAGTACGAGCTTGCAAAATCATGTTGTTACAAGACGACCCGTCAGGAACACCGGATTGAATCCATCGACGAGCGAATGGAAAGTTCCAGAGAATTCAACTTCAACGCAGCCTTTCTAGAATTGTCTAGAAGTGAGAACTGAATTTTAATCTCGTTCTTCTGTGATCTTTCGCTGTTATTGGTTTGACTTGCGACCACAAGCCGTAACAGAATTGGGGGCCTATCTGGGAACGAAAAATACTAGAAAATTCGAGAAATTCTGTTGTGAATCGTAAGCAACTGTGTTTGCTCAGACTACTTATTTGTTTGTTGAAGGCTTGATACAACTTCAAAATGCCATTCAACTTAGATAAATTCGTGACTAGTCCCTCAGTCGAGGAACTAGATTCATTAAAGAAGTCTGAGATTGTAAAGGTCGCAAAACATTATGGTATTGAATTTCAGCCTTTAATGCGGAAAGACGAGATTAAAAGATATGTTCTAGAATATCTTGTGGATGAAAGTATCCTGCCTAGTACAGTATTGGAAACAGCTATCACTGTGCCAACTAACAACACATTTGAATTGAAAAGGCTTGAAATGGAAATGAATAAGGAGATTAGATTAAAAGAAATGGAAAGAGAAAGGGAAAGAGAGGAAAGGGAAAGAGAGGAAAGAGAAAGGGAAAGAGAAGAAAGAGAAAGAAGGGAGGAAAAGGCAAGAGAACATGAATTTAGGTTGAAGCAACTAGAGTTAGGGGTCACAAAAGCCTCAGACCCTAAAATAGGCTTGGATACTGGGGGATTTGATGTTTCAAAGCACGTAAAATTTGTCCCCAAATTTTAGGAGGATAATGTGGAGAAATTCTTTAACCACTTCGAAAAGCTGGGTGAGCAATTAAAGTGGCCAAGAGATAAATGGTCCATACTCATCCGGATTAATTTCACAGGCAAGGCTCAAGAAGTGTATTCCGCTCTGTCAATAGAGGACAGCATGGATTATGATAAGGTTAAAAAGGCCATATTACAAGCCTATGAATTGGTGCCCGAAATTTAGAAAGTATCGTAAGGCGGATACACAAACGTACGTAGAGTTTGCTTATCAAAAAGAAAGGCATTTCGATAGATTGTGTGCTTCCAAAAAGGTCTCCACATTTGACACTTTAAGACAACTGATGCTGGTCGAGGAATTCAAACGGTGTGTGAATGATGACATTAAGACTCACCTTGAGGAAAATAAGGCTGACAACTTGAAGGAAGTTGCAAATTTGGCTGATCAGTATGCACTTACCCATAAGTTTGGTTAAGTGGGTCAGACTCAAAACAAGGGTCAGTTTAGTAGGCCAAATAAGAAATATGGCAGTAATAGTGGCACAACAGGTAACAGTGGATCTCAGTCTGGTTCTATCTCTCCAACAAATTCTGGTAAAAAACAACCAGATTCAAGTCGTCAAAAGAACGACCAGGTCAGCTCAAGCAAAGCTGCCTTTAAAGACATGAGCTGTGGTTTCTGTCACAAAAAGGGCCACACAATGGCAAATTGCTTCACATTGGCAAAATTAAAGGAGACTGTAACAGCCTCCAATGCCTTAGCCAATGCAGAGAATTCTTCTAAGGTAGTCGTGACTTTACGGCCTAATTCTAACGACAAAATTAAGGAAGAATACCTTCCATTCGTGTCTGAGGGGTTTATTTCCCTAGATGGGAATTCAGCTCATCCACCCGTCAAAATTAAAATTTTGCGTGACACAGGCGCAACTCAGTCGTTGCTTCTTGATAGAGTTTTGCCATTATCGGACTCTACTTTCACAGGGGCAAATGTACTAATTCAGGGGGTTGAGTGTGGATTTATTTCTGTCCCTCTCCACAAAATTAATTTGAAGTCAGATTTAGTTTCTGGGTCGGTCATAGTAGGGGTCAGACTTACTCTACCTGTAAAGGGGGTATCTTTGTTGCTAGGTAATGACCTAGCTGGTGGAAAGGTAGTAGCCAATGCAATTTTGACAGATAAACCATGTGATTATAACAACACAGAGCAATTAGAAAAGGAATCTCCAAATTTATTCCCTGCCTGTGCTGTTACTAGAGCTATGTCACAAAAGCTCGCCATGGATGATAATCTTAAACATCCACCCTCCAAAAGTGAGGATACAGTTCCCAAAAATGGAACAAGTAGGGAATCATGTAAGGATGATAATCTTAAACATCCACTCTCTAAAAATGAGGGTATGGTTTCTGGAAATAAGGATGATAAACTTAATCATCCGCCCTTTAAAATTGAGGAATTAGTTCCTAAAAATGGAACAACACTCCCAAAAGAGGAGTCAGAGTCTGGAAAAGATTCTAGTAAAAATATTCATGAAAGTGAAGATTCTTGGTATGATCTCAGCCAATCTTTTATGACTAATCTTAATGATAGTCAGGATTGTGAGTCTCCTGACCCCACACATAGTGAGGGGGTAGAACAGGAAAAATCCAAAATGTCTGACACACTCTACAGAGACCAGTTGTCAGTCCAACAACAACATGATGAAGAGCTTCAGCCATTAATAGCTGGTGCACTCACTGAGGATGAATCGAAAGACGTCCCAGTCTGTTTTTATATTAAAAACAATATTTTGATGCGTAAATGGCGACCACCTGATGCACCATTAGATGAAGAGTGGAGAATTTACCATCAAATTGTGGTACCTAGGACCTATAGAAGGGAAATACTGAGTATTGCTCATGAAATGCCATTTGCAGGGCACCTAGGAGTCAATAAGACTTACCACAGAATTCTAAATCACTTTTATTGGCCAAAACTTAAAAGTGATGTGGCCAAATTTTGTAAGACCTGTCACTCATAGGAAGCCGAATCAGAATATTCCGGCTGCACCCTTAAAGCCAATTCCTGCTTTTGAAGAGCCGTTTAGTAGAGTCATCATTGATTGTGTAGGTTCCCTACCTAAGAATAGGGCAGGGCATTAGTATATATTAACCATCATGTGTGCTTCTACAAGGTTTTCAGAGGCAATACCTCTGAGAAATATTAAGGCTCGGACAGTCTTACAAGCTTTACTCAAATTTTTCACATTGCTTGGGTTGCCTAAAGAGATCCAATCAGATCATGGGTCTAATTTCATGTCAACTGTATTCCAACAGATGTTGTATGAGTTAGGCATAGACCAAATTAAGTCTTCGGCTTATCATCCTGAAAGCCAAGAGGCTTTAGAAAGGTTTCACCAAATATTGAAGAATATGCTAAAGACATATTGTCATGATAATGAGAGAGATTGGGATGAAGGCATTCCATTTGTAATGTTTGCTGCCAGGGAGTCTATGCAAGAGTCACTTGGGTTCAGTCCATTTGAACTTGTCTTTGGACACACAGTTCGTGGACCATTGAAATTGTTAAAGGAGAAGTGGTTATCAGATCCAGGTGAAGACATACATCTACTTGATTATGTATCCCGCTTTAAAGATCGTCTTCATGGAGCATGTGAACTTGCTCAGGAAAATCTGAGGCACTCTCAGAAGAAAATGAAAGTGTGGTATGACAAGACCACTGTGAAAAGAGAGTTTAAACCTGGTGATAAGGTACTAGTGTTTTTGCCTGTTTCTGGTCAGCCACTTCAAGCTCGCTTTCAAGGACCTTATGTCATTAAGAGAAAAGTTAATGACACAGATTACGTCATTTTGACACCTGACAAGCGTAAATCTAAAAGAGTATGTCATATTAATATGATGAAGAGATATTATGAAAGAGAAGATTGTGACATTTCTAAGGATGAAAGTGTACATGATGTAAATAGTAACACTAATGATACAGGTGATCAAGTGTGTATTATCAATGCTGATCATGAACTCAGTAATGATGAGATCAAGGCTAATAATGTTCCTGACATGTGTATTAAGTTACAAAATTCTGATGTGTTGAAAAATCTTGACCAGAAATTAAGTCACCTGGATCACAAAGAAAAGTCAGAAATGAAATCATTAATCTATGAGTATGCATGCTTGTTCTCAGATGATCCTACTAGGACAAATTTGATTGAACATGATGTTGATGTGGGAGATGCCACACCAATCAAGCAGCATCCTTACCGAGTTAACCCTCGAAAACGACAACATCTCAGGGATGAGGTTCAGTACATGTTGGACCATGACATTATAGAACCTAGTAATAGTGAATGGTCTTCCCCTTGTATATTGGTCCCCAAGCCAGACGGTGGGTACAGATTTTGTACTGATTACCGAAAGGTGAATGCGGTCACGAGAACGGATTCCTATCCGATACCCCGTATTGATGATTGTATTGGTAGGATTGGAAAGGCTACGTATGTATCAAAGTTTGACTTACTAAAGGGGTACTGGGAGATACCACTCACTGAGAGGGCTCGGAAAATCTCGGCATTCGTGACGCCAGATGGTTTATTTCAGTATACGGTTATGCCGTTTGGTATGAAAAATTCACCGATGACGTTTCAACGCTTAGTAAATAACCTTACGTCAGATTTAGAAAATTGTGAAGTATATGTTGATGACCTTATTGTATACAGCAACTCATGGGATGAACATGTACAACATATTAAGGCATTATTTGACAAGCTTGCCAAAGCTAATTTGACTGTTAATTTGGTCAAAAGTGAGATTGCTTGTGCCCAGGTGATATACTTAGGGCATGTGGTTGGTCAGGGTAAAGTTAGACCAATAAAGGCCAAAGTTGAGGGCATTGACAAATTCCCTGCCCCAACTGATAAAAGGCAGCTCATGCGCTTCCTAGGCATGGCTGGTTACTACAGACGTTTTTGTCCAAATTTCTCTGACATTGCTGCACCATTGACAAAATTGTTAAAGAAAAATGAAAAGTTTGATTGGACAGATGATTGCCAAGCAGCATTTGAATCATTGAAAAAGGCACTAATGAGTTCACCAGTGTTGATTGCTCCAGATTTTGAAAACAATTTAAGTTGGCAGTAGATGCCAGTGACAATGGCATAGGAGCAGTTTTGCTTCAAGCTGATGAGCATGGTGTTGATCACCCTGTTTGTTATTATTCTAAGAAATTTGACAAACACCAGAAAAATTATTCAACAATTGAAAAAGAGACATTAGCTTTGATACTTGGTCTTCAACACTTTGATGTTTATTTGGGAACTACTAGTTTCTCTATCACTGTAAACACTGATCATAACCCTTTGACATTTTTATCTAAGATGAAGAATAAGAATCAAAGATTGATGAGGTGGAGTTTATTTCTGCAATGATATAATGTATATTAAGCACATTAAAGGGAAAGACAATGTTGTACCAGACTCTTTGTCAAGAATTTGATTTGATGCAGTATGTTGAAAATATCACTGTAAGTTTTGAAATTTTGTGTTAACTATGGCACAATGTGTATTGATGATGTTACTGCATGCATTTATCATCACCTTGCAAAGCAAGTTGTATGTTATGATTATACCTTCCATTGAATATTGAACTACATGCTGTACATACTATAGTTATTACTGTAAAGTTATACATTGTAAATATTGTAACTTAAGTTTTGTCCGAGACGTCCAAAACTTTTTCAAGGGGGGGGGGGAGTGTTACAAGACGCCCCGTCAGGAACACCGGATTGAATCCATCGACGAGCGAATGGAAAGTTCCAGAGAATTCAACTTCAACGCAGCCTTTATAGAATTGTCTAGAAGTGAGAACTGTTTACACGGCCTGACGACACTTCTAAGAAATATTGACATTGTTTGTTTACTACCGTGCATACAAGGAACGTTCTCGTAATTTCTCGACTGTGTGCTCTGGAAGTTTCTATTAAGGAACGTTCTTGTAATTGCTGGACTTTGTACACTAGAAGTTTCTGTTAAATTCTGGAGAGTTCTCGAATAAAAGCCTAGCATATAAAAGGCAGTTCAACAACTGTTATGTGAGAGACATCATAATACTTCATCGAGATATATCAACGAGACCAGACTGTCACACTGCTGAGATATCATAAGCCAGCCACTGACACTGAACACTTGTGATAAATTGCCTTACGCCGTTTCTACGCTGTGTATTGAGATTGTTATCATCCATCATCGCCTAGCCTTGTCGTTATTCACTCGTGGAACCAGTTCCTACGCTACAGCACGCTGCAGGTCTACTACTGTACCATCGTCAACGTGCATGCACTACCAGCCCTTGGACCAGACCAGAATAACATTAAGTAAAGGATTGTGAGTAAATCTAATTATTTATTGTAAATTTAAGTAAGATAAGGAGATTGTAAATAATCATTAAATTGTTGAATTTTAATCTCGTTCTTCTGTGATCTTTCGCAGTTATTGGTTTGACTTGCGACCACAAGCCGTAACAATGTGTATCCTATGTACATTTGAGAAGTTGTGCAGGCTGTACCTACGGCCGGACTTTCGCATCCTATGTAAGATAGACATGTTTTGTTTCCAAAATTGCGGCCGGGTTGGGCTGCATTTGGATGCACGAACAGACCAGAAAAGGGTTACAAGTTGTATAGATCCCCATCCTGTATAAAAAGAAGGCTTCGGTGGGCTGTAAAAGTTAGAAGTTTCAATTGCAATCCATCAAATAGCGATCGCTTATGCGATGTAACTTTACAGTATACAGCTTAGTAATACATGTAGGCCTAACGTTAGAGTAGGCTTAGCCTTAGAGTTAGATTACGACGTTCTGTACAAGGCCTAGCCTATACCGTATACGGCGGTTCCATCCGTGGCGTAGCTAGAGGGGGGGGACAGGGGGCGGTTGCCCCCCACAAAGCCTCCGAAGGCCTCTGTCGGAAATTTCTAGTCTCTGTCGAAAATAAATAAAAACGATTCATTTGAAACACTTACAACACCTTATGTTTTTAAGCAGAATTACACATCGAAATGGTTACTGACAAGGCCTGGAAGTGTCATTTAAGGCAATCTCGGAGATATTTTAATTTATTTTTTTTCCGCGCGCTACACGCCAGATGATGGTGGCCCTACGCTTAGATAGTACATCATTACTTCAAGATAATAATCTGTCGGAAATGTTTTGCTCCCCCCCCCCCCCCACAAAAAATATCTAGCTACGCCACTGGGTTCCATCTCTATATTCCGACTGCTTGATATTCCAACACATAAACCCAAATACAACTCCGAACCCTTTGTCCTAACCGGCTAACCCTAATCCTAATACTAACCCTATTGGAGAGTCGTCGGAACATCCCCATAGAGACGCTGGAATACCAGAGCTGCAGTCCCCATTCATAGGTGTAGGAGCAGTGGTGTATGGGGGGCATTGAGCCATGTCCCCATCCCCTCACTGATGCCAATTTTTTTTTTACTTCCTAAAGAAACGTAAATTTTTTACCCAAATTTTACCACCGTAATGGTAGCATATGTGGCACCAGACTGCATGTAAGGACACCTAATTTTTTGAAAGTTTTCAAAGGGGAGGGGGCGCCCATTGGGCCATGGTTCCCCCTCAATGATGCCGATGCATTTCTTTTAGTTTCTAAAAATACGTGAATTTTTTAACACATAATTTACTTCAAATGTAGCCTATATGGCACAAGATTGCATGTAAGGACACCCATTTTTTCAAAAGGGGAGGGGGACACAGATCAAAGACTGTTCCTGGATCTATTAGTAGGCTAACATGAGAAAACTGAAACCTTTGCGCACCTTTGACTTTGATGTAGGTTTTTACATGGAATACACCCTGGTCCACATTGAAGTTCTTGTCAATCTAATACCATTGAAGCTAAAAGCCATTGGGAAGGTAGCTAAATAAGTTCAAAGCGTCCTCTCGTTCAGGAAGACATTTTCAATAGTGACGTATTTTGGGCTCACACTGTCTGAACAGGTACCAAATAAAAAGAACATTCAGCAGAAGTACGTGTTGTATCCTGCCTATTACTTTATATTAAAGTAATTTACCAGAAATAAGTTAAAAAGTAGTTGAATGTATATTCATTTCACCTTTATAACAGTAACTTTCATTTGAGTTGCTGAAACTATACAGAAAATATGCCATACATGCTAATTTGACGAGACCGGGGAACGTAAACATTTCTGCCTGGCATTCCCTGCGAATACCTGAAACAGTCTATCCATTATGATCTCGCCAACCAACAATAAATCAGTATAAACAAATAAACAAAACAACACTTTAAAACAATTTTAAATTATAATTTCATTTGGCTAAAATCCCCAGGCCTATAAGCCTCCGAAAAAGTGTACTGAATACAGCTGCTCGAAAAATTAACCATTTTTCTACTGAATTTGTTCTCGTAAATCGCTCACTTAAAACTCAGACAATCTTGGACAAAACTCGTTGGGACACCCCCGCTTCCCCTTCACAAAGTTGACCATAGTTATCCTGTTCACGGCATACAGTCATTCTCTATGCGCCACCTTGGAAGGGAGAGCGGGGGTTTCATGTAAACCTGGGAACGGAGATTCAAGAACATTATGACAAAGCGTCCCAACAGTTTTGTCCAAGATTGTAGGCTATGCAATCGTAACCAGTTTCCAGCCCAAGTAAACACCATCTGCCATTGTGTGGTTTAGCCAGTGCTTGTTATTTAACTTCAAAGCGAACTACAGTCTGTTCTTGCCAGACGTCAGCCATCAATAAATATCCCTAGCAGCCTTAGCTTCACCAGTGCAGAGTAGCTGAAAGAATAATCTGCCTATAACTAGGCCTATACGTAGGTTGGTGCCAGCGCAGAAGGATAGATTGACTGCCAATTATTGCATCATAGCTAAGCCAAGGGTCATCCTATAGACCAAGCCGAATCCAATAGGGGATCATGAAAAGCCACAGATGCAAGGTGATCAATCCAGCCATTAAACAGTTTAACTAACAGTGTAAGCCAACCTTAGTGGAATGTTACATCTAGGCTAACCATCAGAAGCCATGTTTTAGCCCGATGTCTAGGGATCAACAGCCAGTAGAGGATAACTTACTGTAAGTTTAATCCAGTCTCAGTGGAAAGTTACCCATCCAGCGGTAGCCACGCCTAGTACAGCCTCGTTACGAGTTTGACGAGCCAAGCCAAGGAAATCTACTGTAGACTACATTGCCAATCCAACCATACTTCCTAAATGCCGAGGAAGCCTATGCAAGCCAGAGTTTTGGTACTGGTAGTCCAAGTTGTATTCACATTGCATGCCTGTTACCATAGATTTTCATATTTAACTGTGCATTACATTACCATTGTTGTCCTTTGTATACATGAAGCATATAGCCTATGCCAGTGTGTGTTAGGGATCCAATGTAAATTTATGTTTGCTAGTTTGGCAGTATAACTAAACTGGATTAAGTTCAGCCATAATAAGCCTATAAGCCTAAAGTAAAGGACAGTGGTTTGATTAAAAGCCACAACATGGCAACATCTACCACTGTAGGGTCAGTGCCTCAATCTGAGAAATTTAGTTCATTTGAAGCGTGGACTGAGGTCTAACAAGCGTGGTTTGAATCTAATGCCATAACAGATGTTGGTAAGAAAAGAGCAGTGTTCCTTACTAATTTAGGAAGTAAAGGGTATCGCACCCTGAGATCTTTAGTACAACCCCAGAAACCAACAGAGAAAACATATGCCCAGAATTTAAAGGCTTTGAAAAACCATTACATGCCAAAGCCAAGCGAAATAGTGCAAAGGTACAGGTTTAACACCTGCTGTCAAAAAGAAGAAAAGTCAATTTCACAGTTTGTCGTAAACCTTCGACAGCTAAGTGATGGCTGCAATTTCCAGGAGCTTGACAATATGTTAAGGGATCGGTTAGTTGTGTGGTTGAAATATTCCAACATACAGCGTAGACTGCTCAGTGACTCGTCACTTAATTTTAAACAGGCATTTGAAAAAGCAACTGCAATGGAAATAGCCAAAAAGGATATAGAAAATTTAAAGAAAATGGCAACACCATCAGTAAGTGTAAATAAAGTACATAAAAAGCCCAAAACGACCAAGCCAAGAGCTCAGAATCACAGTAAGGCTATGAGCCAACCCCAAGTAGATCGAAAATGCTGGAGGTGTGGCTCAGGGAAGCATTAGCCAAAAGAATGCCCTTTCAAAGATCAAGAGTGTTTTAAGTGTCATAAAAAGGGGCACACTAAGTCTCAGTGTGAGAGTGTAAAGAGATATAATAAGCAAAAATCTCGGGATCATGCAAATAAGTTTAATGAGTATGCAAGCACATCAGAGCTGTCTGACAATGATTTAGAGTTAAATCATCTGGAAGAGGGCAAGGTTAATAGGTTGGACAAAAGCCAACCATTCTATGTTGAGTTACAAGTTAACAAAAGACGGGTAACTTTTGAGGTAGACACAGGTAGCCCCTGGTCACTTATGTCAAAGACTTGTTACAAAGCTATAAGTTCAGGGAGTAAATTATCAAAATCTGATGTTAACCTGAAGACATATACCAGTAGCCCTGTTCCAATCATTGGTGAAACAAGGGTAAATGTGACTTGGCAAGGTCAAACAAAGCCCTTGACCATGTTAGTGGTACAAGAGGGAGCCAATCTTTTAGGAAGAGATTGGATGGAGGAGTTTGGAATTGGATTGAATATTCCAGACTCGCATGAAAGTTTGCAGGCTAATTCCGTACGAGAAGTTCACTTGACTGAACCAGTCAGCAAAGAATGCCAGGAAAAATTAGAAGCTATTCTGGTAAAACATGAAAAGGTTTTTGACTCCACTGTTACAGGTAAATTGGTGGGTTATCGAGCTAAGTTGCACCCCACCATAGAAGATTCAATATTTCTTAAAGCAGCACTTGTATCATATACAACGCGTCAAAAGGTAGATAAATTTCTGAAAGAGTTGGAAAGTCAAGGGATCATAGAGCAGGTCTCATTGCCAGAATATGCATGCCCAATAGTTGTGGTTCCAAAAACAGATGGTAAAGTACGAATCTGTGGGAATTACAAGCTTACAGCAAATAAAGTGCTCAGGTTGGAGCATTACCCCATTCCAACCCTGGAGGATTTACTACAAGAATTACAGGGAGGGTAGTATTTTACTAAATTAGATATGTCACATGCCTACTACCAAATAGAACTGGATGAATCTGCCCGCAAGTACACAACCATAAACACACATAGGGGATTGTTCCAATACAAAAGGTTACCCTTTGGAATTGCGTCGGCACCGGCAATTTTTCAGAGGACCATGGAATCTCTCTTAGGGGATATCCCAATATGTAAGCCATATTTGGATGATATCATTGTCAGTGGCAAAACAAATGAACATCTCGATTGTCTAAACAAGGTTCTTGAGAGGCTTGAGGCAAATGGGCTGAAATTGAAGAAAAGCAAATGTGAATTCTTCAAAGATTCAGTCGTGTACTTGGGACATCAGCTTGATAAAGAGGGATTGCGCCCTCTAGAGCACAAGCTTGGGGATATCCAGCAACCCCCCGCCCTCAAAATTAAAAGGAATTACAAGCATACCTCGGGCTTCTGGGTTATTATCGCAAATTTATACCCAATTTGTCCCAAAAGTTAATCCCCCTGAACCAGCTGTTGCAAAAGGAATGGTAATTCAGGAAAGCAAAATAAGGGCAAAAGGAAGAGTTCAGATGAACCTGATCCAAAGTTTGAGTGGGGTGCTACTCAGGAGAAAGCTTTTCAGGAATCTAAGAAATTGTTGCATAGTGATACTTTGTTAGTACACTTTGATCCATCAAGACCAATACTTTTGCAAACAGATGCTGGCTCTTATGGTGTTGGAGCTGTTATAAGTCACATTATGCCAGATGGCACTGAAAGACCAATAGCATTTGCATCCAGAATGATGTCAAAAAGTGAATGTAATTATGCTCAGTATGAAAAGGAAGGGTTGTCAGTGGTATTTGGTCTAAAGAAGTTTCACAAATACCTACAAGGGCGAGAATTCACAATAGTAACTGATCATAAACCCCTTCTTGGGTTGTTCGGGAGTGAGAAAGCAATTAGCCCAATAGCATCAGCAAGAATGCCTAGGTGGCAAATAACGTTGTCTGCCTACCAGTTCAAAATAGTACACAAAAAAGGGGAGTGCACATGAAAATGCAGATGACTTATCCCGCCTGCCCATGAACAGTGATTAAGGGGTAGAATGGGGATATGATGATCTACTCCCAGAGTCTACAGAGCATGTGAATTTGTTGGTGGAAGATATTACATATCGCCCAGTGGAATCACAAGAAATTAAGATTCTAACTGACAAAACCCAGTTCTAGCTAGAGTAAGACAATATATTTTGACAGGGTGGCCAAGAAGTACATACCTAGGTGATGAATTCAAACCATTTCTTTGTAAAAAAGAAGAGTTAAGTATTGAGGATGGTGTCCTTTTATGGGGTCACAGAGTGGTAGTCCCTAACGACCAGCAATTAAGGTAAAGGTTGGTTGGAGAACTACATGCCACTCACCCAGGTATAGTCAAAATGAAGGCTCTTGCTAGATCTTATATTTGGTGGCCAGCAATAGACAAACCTAGAAAAAGAGTGTCGTCAATGTGAGGTTTGCCAAGAAAGTCAAAGTCAGCCACAGGCTGCACCCATCCACCCTTGGGAATGCTTGTGTGCAGAACCAAGATGTACTTATTGTAATGGATGCATACAGTAAGTGGATAGAGGCAATTCGTGTTACTAAGGCAACTGCTGCCTCAACTATAGTTGCCTTGAGAAGGTTATTTGCAACTCATGGGATACCAGAATCAATAGTCAGTGATAATGGTACACAGTTTGTGTCTGAAGAGTTTTCGTATTTCTTAGCCAGTAATAATGTAGAGCATATTCAGACAGCGCCAAAACACCCTTCTAGTAATGGTCTTGCAGAGAGGGGAGTTCAGACTGTAAAAAGGGGAGTTAAGAAGCTAGGTAGTGGAGATCTGGAGCAAAAGCTCCAGAAGTTCCTTATTAGGTATAGAATAACCCCCCCCCCCCGCAACTACAGGGAAGAGCCCTGGCAAACTTCTGTACAGACGCCAAATAAGACGCCGACTTGACCAAGTCAGACCTAACTTGGCCCGAAAAGTCAGGCTTCTTCAGAGTACCATGGGAGAAAGGAAATAAAGAAAAACAAAAAGTAGGAAAGTGCTGGTTTCTGAGACGGTACAGATAAAAAACTTTGCACCTGGCCCAACATGGTTAAAAGGAATTGTTACAGCAGTAATAAGCTCCACCATGTTTGAAATTAAGTTAGAGGACCAACGGGTTGTTAGGAGATATTTAGATCATATCCGGAAGTATACACCTGCAGTTAGTACAGGAAGTAGTGGAGTAGAGGACATGGGGAATGAAATCCCAGGAGGAAGTGAAGTCATTCCTTCTAATGTAGAGAGAGAATGCACTTGGGTTGAAGCAGCCCCGGAACCTCATTTACAGGCCCACCCAACAGAAGATGGTAATGAACCATTGGTAGAGGCAGGGACTAGTGAAGTCAAGGAAAGGGGTGAGAGAAGGTCCAGTAGGATGAGGAAATCACCTGCTTGGATGAACGACTATGTGACGTACAAATAGTTTGTTTTACTTGTAAGATATAACATACTTGATACATTTTAACTGTTTTTGAGTGTTTTGAATAACCAAGGAAGTGTTTTCATATTAAGTGTATTGAACAAGCAAGGTACACGGTACACATATTACGGAGATAATCATTACTTATATCTACTTTCATGTTAACAAATGAAAGCTGCTTCAAAATTAAAGAGGGAGGAGTTGTTATGTATGGAAATGATTATGAAAGAGCGCCCTCTGTTGAGTGATGTTCTGGCGCTAAAATGCTCGTAATAAAGCAGTAAACTTTAGTCAACTGTCATCTCTTTATTTGGTGACTCTTCTGTTGTCATCCTGCAAACACTACATCTTTTTTGATTGTGTAAGAGTTGGTGCTACAAATTAGTGGCATGTCGCCTTTATCTGAGATTTATTTTCAACTTTCAATTAATTAACGTATTAAACATAAGGTTTTGTCCTTAGTATTCAAATCTCTCAACGGTGACGCTCCACAGTATTTAAAGAATTTACTGCGTGAAGCGACTAAGTCAAAGTACAGATTACTTGACCAGGAGTCAATATACCTTACTGTACCATTCACACGCAATTCCACATTTGCTGACAGGTCTTTTTCCGTCTATGGTCCTAAGTTGTGGAATGCCCTGCCAGACAACATCAAATGTAGTTCAAGTATTGAAATTTTTAAGGCTAAGTTAAAAACCCACCTGTTTAACGAAGCATTTAGTATGTAGGGGATTTATTTTTATTGTAAAGCGCCTCAGAAAACCTTTGGTTGTGTAGTGCGCTATACCAAGTGTCATTAACATTAACATAACATAACTTTCAGAGTGGCAAAGCGAAGGTAAAAGATACTAAGTTGCCTACTGAGCCGCCTCGCTTACGCATAGACTGTGCAATCATTAACATTCAACTCCTGTCTACGTTTGAAATATTACTAACGCATACAGCGCTAAGGTAACAAATCGTTACCTTAGCAACAGGATTCACTATGATAACGAATGAAAGCTTTAAGCCTCATTCACACGATACGACAAGATCGCGTGCGATTTTGGTTGCGTGCAACTTGTCGTATGCAACCTTGTCGTTGCGTGTGAATGAATGTTTTTAGTCGAATAAAAATTATCGCACGCAACAAAGTCGCGTGAGATTTTCTGAAAAAGTTGTGCACGATCTTGTCGTTGAGTGTGAATGGATTTTTGCTTAACTTTTGTTGTGCACGACCTTGTCGTTGAAAGTTAAAACTTTTGAACTTATTGCATGCGATTTTTGGGCAGCACGACAACAAGTAGCTAGACAAAATGATAGACTTCGGTCAAAGTAGGAATAGAGAGAAGACGAAATGGGACGAAAAAAGATATGAAATCAATAACTACCTAATGCTACATTGAAAGTGTGTTCATGTTGACTTATAATGTGGTAAAAAGTTAGTCGTTTCTCATTCCCCAGGGGATGAACCCCCCGCGTAGTGCGCAAGCATATATATATATATATATATATATACTTGTATTACCTGTATTATGTGGACATTGGCATATGACAGGATTATGGGGACTCCTAGAAGGGGTACACCCTGACCCGTGAAAAGTGAAGGGATATAGGTATAGCTATAGGTGAAGCTAACTATACCTTCTTAATTGCTCTTTTTGTTTTAAAAAAGAAAAGTGGTATATATGACAGTGTGGACATGGGCTATGTGGACGGTCCCCATAGTCCCCTTGTATACTGAAAACATATACACCGTATGGCAATGTGCGTGTGCCATGTAAAACACCGACCGAAGCAGTTAATAGTCTCAGAAATTATTGAATAAACAGTTCATCTTGAACACAGGAAATGATTTGCAACAAAAATATTTTTGACTATAACAAGAAAATGAGACAACTGTTCAATATGCACGGCATAGAATCGGTGCGTACAAGATTGTGTGGACTTGATTATGTGGATGGTCCACATAATCCTTTTATACACTTATTTCGAATGTAAATTTACACACATACATATATAAAGTGCATTTATCGAGCGCTTTTTCATAAAGATCCTATATGAACAAGCGAAATATATAAATATATATATATATATATATATATATATATATATATATATATATATATATATATATATATATATATATATATATATATATATATATATATATATATATATATATATATATATTATATATATATATATATATATATATATATATATATATATATATATATATATATATATATATATATATATATATATATATATATATATATATATATATATATATATATATATAAGTCTTCAGTGAAACATGTATTGAACAACGCAATAATATATTTCCGAATCAGGAAGTTTAATACAAATTTTCGGCACAACAGTGCCTTTAACAAGTAACAGCCACATAATGAAGTAAATGACGTGAACAACCCAAAAGCACAGAAAAGGCTGCAAACAAGTAAAGTGCGAAAACCAATGAACCATAATAGCCTCAAAGCTACACGTCAAAGTCACCAAAAGAATACCGCTAAAGCAAAAGTTAAAAAAAGGGCCTAATGGAATCGATAAAAAGCATGAGACAAAAAGTTCAGCGAGCTCTACATCTAGGTTTCTTTTTATGGCTATCACAGCCATCGTTAACATTTAAACCCTTGGGTGAGACCGTGCAAAGTTTGTTCCACATCCAAATATTTTCAAGGTGTTTGAGTTTTTCCCTGGAATGAATCAAAAGTTGTTCCTTTTGTTCGCTTGTCGCAAAAGGAGGTATAAAAGGTGGGGCCATAGTCTGAAGTAATATGACTTTAAAATGATCCGGAGAATGAGAAGCCAGGTGGGTATACAACTTGGTGCAAGATCTGAAAAAAAAAAACCGGCCCTACATCCCCACCCCACTCCCTCACCACCCTCTGGAGTGCACTACGATGGTTAGCCATCCTTTCCTTAAGATTCCCGTCATACCCACATATTGTAGGCCACACTGCGGGCAGTAAATACAATACACAACCCACGTAGCAGAGCAATCTACATCCTTTACTTTAACATTAAAATATTTACCCGTGGAGTTGCTACGCACAACCAAGTCTTTACAAAGTCTACAACTCTTCTTACAGTGTTTACTCATTCCTAGATTTGAATTCCTTTTATTTACTGTAGCACGTACGAGAATTTTTTTCAGATTAGGAGGCTGACTAAAAGCCAGCATTGGCAAGTCCGAAACCATCTCCTTCATAATTGGGGACAAATGTAATAAGGACTGATGTCTTTGTAAAATCTCTTTTAAATTCGGTAATCCTGTATGATAATCCATTGGGACCCTTTGAGAGACGTCCTTACCCCGGTTAGAATTCCTAGAGCCCTGAACTTCATTAATAGCTCTGGAAATGTCCCGCTTCACCCTGTGGTATGAATGACCCCTTTTCTGTAAAGCCTTAGCAAGTTCATCACAGCGTTTCTTAACCAATTCTTTCGTGGAACATATGGCTTTAATACGTTTAGCTAAGCTAAACGCTATGCTACGTTTTACGTGGCCAGGATGGCAACTGTCTGCTGAAAGGTAGAGCATAGTATCCGTGGGTTTGCGAAAAACATCAGTCACCAATGAACCATCATCCCCAGTTTGAACATTAACATCTAAAAAATTAACAGAAAACCGCGATAAGTCAGCGGTAAACTTAATAGAAGGATGAAAAGAATTTAACTTTTCCAAGAAAGAATAGAAACGATCTTCGCCATGACTCCAAATCAAGAAACAATCATCTATATATCTCCAAAAAACGTCCAGCAAAAAATCGCATTTCGAAAAAATGATTGCTCAAACTCAGCAAGAAAAATATTCGCGTGAGATGGAGCCATCTTAGTGCCTATTGCCGTACCTGAAATCTGTAAATAAAGATCGGAGTTAAACTCAAGAATATTTTTCTTGAGTACCAACTCAGCCATTTCACAAATACCCGGCACAACATCCTCCGGAATGTTCTTACTAC
The DNA here is from genome assembly GCA_029531755.1 of Holothuria leucospilota. NCBI lineage: Eukaryota > Metazoa > Echinodermata > Holothuroidea > Aspidochirotida > Holothuriidae > Holothuria > Holothuria leucospilota. The sequence continues at coordinate 6,101 of JAIZAY010000851.1, read as the reverse complement.
TCAAAAATTTACGTAACGCATCAACCCCATCACGATGAGGAATGGAAGGGTACAGGACTACCACATCAATGGTAGCAGGTAAAGTGCCCAGTTGGAGGGGGCCCAGGCTTCTCAACTTACCCAGAAAATCGAAAGGGTATATATATATATATCTATATATATATATATATATATATATATATATATATATATATATATATATATATATATATATATATATATATATATATATATATCATACCTTAGGTGGACATCGTCTAAAACTGTACCTTAGAAGGACAAACTGACTTTTTGTTGATAAAATAATCTGCGAGGGTCCAAATCAAATAAGTCATACATCAGAGCATTTGAATTGATCATACGCACTACCCTGGTTATGTTTCCGGCGCTTTCTCGGCCTATGTTAAGATATGCAAAAATTTGCGCCGAAATCGTGTTCACTTAGCGTATTTTATGTATACTTCATACCTTAGCGAGACACTGTTATAAACGTCATTAGGCAGACATGATGGACACAATATACGTCCACTTTGTGTTATTCACTGCAGATGGACAGTAATTATATATTGTATTAGTCTAATATTTTTTAAGTCCTCCCGACCCAAATTAGAGAGAGCTTTTTAAGTACGTAGAAACAGGCACTGAGAAACTAAAGAACCCCAACCCCAAACAAAAAACCCTGTCGGATCACAAACAATGCCAAACAAACTACACACCATGCAACAGGGAACACAAGAGTCTTAGTTACTACTGAGGTTCAGAAACTGCCACTGCAGCCAACCCCAAAACAACACCCTAGCCCATAAACCACCCCAAAACAAAGTCCCACCCGTCAACCAACCGGCCACAAAGGCCACCGCGCCCGAAGGCAACACCACACGCCCAAAGGCTACCATACGCCCGAGGACAACACCACGCCCGAAGGCAACACCACGCCCAAAGGCAACAACACTTAAAAAGCACTGGGCAAATACAGGTGCACCTTGCCCAAGGGTGCCCCGGAGGCAGTTGTGGCAAAGGGTAACCTCATTACTCCCATGTTTTAACAAAATCCACAACCGGATGCAGTTTAAAGTCCTACCCGACCGAAATTGGTGCTTTTTACGTGCTAAACAAACGGGCACGGCCAGGCCAGCAAAAGCATATAGGCCTAAGATATGGCCAACAACCAAAAAACCGAACACTTACAACACCCTCGCAAACGAAACAAAAAAACCACCAACACTGCTACTGAGCAGCCACAGACACCGAAACTGAAGGACAACACAAAACCAGACTACCATCACTTAACAACCAAAAACCCGAAATACCAAGAACACCACACCAAACTACCACCGCCCACAAGTAACTGCCCCGAAGGGCCACCGCCCCAAAGGGCTACGAGGGGCCGGGGTCCACTTGCCGTATTTACATGTACACCCCAAATTTAGAGGTGCTTTTTAAGTGCATCGAAACGGCACATACAAACAAAAAACAAAAACTCAAACCGGATCGGACAGGAACATAAAGGCAAAACTATCCACACACCACCAAATCAACAAATCAAACAGAAAATTATGTTCATTACAACAATAGAACCACACACACACTGACAACCCAATACCCCACAAACCAACCCCCCCCGGCCACCCTAAACCAATATTACTACATACCGCTAACGAAATACAACACCAGACCAAACCACCACCACCCAACAACAACCAAAAAACCAAAACACCAGACCAAACAATCATCACAAACTGCACCAAGGGGCCACGAGGGGTCCGGGGCGGGGTCCACCTGCCACGAGGGGTCCGGGGTGGAGTCAACTTGCTATATTTATAGTATGTACACTATATACACTATTTACACAAAAACAAAAAACTGAACAAAACTGGGCCAAAAATACAGGCGCACCTTGCCCAAGGGTGTCTCGGAGGCAGTTGTAGCAAAGGGTAACCTCATTATCCCCACGCCTTAACAAGCTCCACAGTTTAACGTCCTACCCAGGACGGAGGTTTGGTACATAGTTGGTTGAATCATATGTATTGCTACGAAAACCGAAAATTCGGCTCTTTAATGTAAACTTTTACTTAGGGTCAAATCCCTAAAAACCTAATTTTTCTGTAATAAACGCAGATTTTAATAAATGTTGATATATATATTATATATATATATATATATATATATATATATATATATATATATATATATATATATATATATATATATATATATATATATATATATCGCTAATTCCCACCTTAAGGGGAAATTCTTATATCTGCTTGTACATAGGGCGAAAAAAAGATAATAAAATACATAAGAAATAAATTCGCCCTAACGTCTAAACATATAAATTAACGTTATTTCAATGGCCAGCCATCCGTTCGTGTTAACAGCTAGGTGTCCGTAAATTTGACAACTTTGAAGTAATGGCATCTAGTTTGTAAATCTAAGAGGGCGCCCTTGTAAGTTTACGTATTCCTATAGAAAAAGTGTGTGGAAACGTTAAGGCGAAACTTATATTTCACCCGAAAATTTTTTTCCCCTTAAGTTCGACTTTTCAACAACAACTTTCCCCCTAAGTGCCGAATTAGAGATATATATATATATATATATATATATATATATATATATATATATATATAATATATATATATATATATATATATATATATATATTCATTTATAATAAAACAAAATTGGTCAATGTTTTCTTTTTTGTTTGAACATCTGTCAGACAAAGCATCAAAAGTCTACAGGATTTTTATTTTAGTCGCGAAACGTTTTTCGGAACGCCACTTTTTCTTGGGCACATCCATTATTGCAATGGGGAGAGGGTTGTTCCATTATTTTCAAGACCCATTTTTGATCGTAGTTTTCCTACACCACAGCATTTTAAGGGCCCGTGCACTCCGCGCCCGGATGCAATTTGTTCGTCTGCGCGCAGTTTCGAACTGAAATTCCGCTCGCAATTAACACACTATGCAATCTGGGATCATAACTGTCGAACAGAAACTTCACCATAAATAGAGGGCATCATCACAGTAGTTCCCAATGTATGTTTTAATGTATATACAATACAACCATGGGTAAATTAAGCCGGGCACCAGCCACTGTTTGGGCTCGTTTCTAATCAAACAGCACCCATTTACCCTAAAATGAATGCTACCAGGTGCCACAATCCAAAATACCTTCCAACGAGGCTGCAGAGAAGGTGATAGTGAAAGCTGTCTTGGACCACCATCCGCACTCCCTTTGGAAGAATGTTCATTTAAGGGTCATCAACAGAAATTTGGTGCAACGTTTTGGGAAATTTTACACAAAATTACTACATCAGGTGTCTCAGCTGTGACTACAGTTACAAATCACGACTCATTCCTGAATATTTTTCAGAACAAAAAAAAAAAAAGAGGGCATTACACCTGCAAAAATTTTCAGGGGGTGGCCAAATGAATTAAAATGGATTAGTCAACTGGAACTAGAAAGTTTTAAGGGGTGCATGGCCAAAAAATTGCAAAGTGAATTGCCCCAATGACTTCAAGCCTGGGGATTACTTCTGCTCCACATCTTTTTGAAGTGACTTAACCCCTCCCCCACCCCATTTCACTCCTGCTCCTGCTTCTTCACTTATGGCAAAATGGGTGACAAAGTGTGATGCTCTGTACAGTTAATCGATAGGACATGGGTGACTAAGTGTGGTGTCTCTTAGGGTTAAGTGACTGGTGGGATTGGGTGGGTTGGGATATGGTGAGGGATGGTTTGTCTCTTTATAAATTTTTCATCCCACAGTTTCCTGGTATGCATTTAATTGTAAAAAGGTGGTCATTTTCTTGTTTCTCTAGAATCACAACTAAAATACTTTTGGAACCTTTTCACAGTAAATTATCCAATATGTTCGAAAAGGGGGACATTGTGGCTAAATAGAAATAAAGATGAAAGCGCGCGTAGTGCGCGAAATTTTTTGAAGTTCACGGTAGAAAGAGTTTTTACAGCACTTGATGCCTACGGACCTGAAAAAGAACCATGTCATGGAATACTTTACTCGTCTACGTGTACTTTTTTTGGTTACACTTTTTAGTTTCAGGTCACAAAAAGTGAGGGAGGGGGGACAAATGTGTTAGGGTCCCCTCCCCTAAAAATGTGGAGGGGCCATGCCCCAGTCCCCCCAAAATCGACACCCATGGCTATGAAGCCTTCATGCATAGTATTGACTTTGCAGCTCGTTGTATTGCACAGCAACTTAAGTGATTATTTAAACACTCCATAGCACCACACAAATGAAAATAAGTGACTGGTATTTTCATGGCACTGTAAACATCAATGGCACTGTGAACATCAATGCCCTACAAAATTTTAACATCACCATTTCCAGAATTTGTTTGGGGATATTGGATAGTTCTAGCTGGTGTTTGTTGAATAGTAAGATCTATCACCACACCTTGGCATGGTGAATATTTTACAGATTGTATTGGCACAGTTGGCAGCTGAATCAGCACAAAATTTGGAAAATATCATGTCAACTCTTTGAAACTTTGAAGAAACCAAACTGGCCATGGTGTCAGTGCATGCATGTTGTCATTGCTCTGATCAACAGCATTTACCACTTGCCAATTAATAAAATAGTGTATATTCATTTGAGTTCATAAGTGATACAATAACCATTACAGAGACAAGCATTAACATGAATCCACATGCTAGGCTACTGTAAGACTCTAAATTGCATGACCACACTTGTGTGTATATTCAGTTGTCAAGGCCAAAGTATGCAAAGCAATGAAAAACAGATGGCAAGTACCCTACTTTAACAATAGGTTTTTAACAATGCACTCAATGAATGCAGTCAGCGTGACCAGAGGTTATATATATCATTTGTAAGACTACACAATACTTAATCAGTTCCTTGTTTCTAACAGCAGGGAGAGGTTTGACTACAAGTTAGTTTTAAAGCATGCCTCACCCACATTACAACCCCATTCCTAAAAATCACCTGGTAGTGTGACCAGTGCTGGTCGTCACAAGCACCCAATTACAAATCAATTGAAAGCACAACAAATTAGCCCCTTTAAATTACTGTCCTACTTCCATCAAACTTTCAGTCCCAAAGCTTAATGCTTCAACTGAAAGTAGTTAGATAGTGTGACCAGTACTGGTCATCACATGCACCCCACTACAAATCAATTGAAAGCACAACAAAGCCCCTTTCTTAAAGCTAAGCAGCCAGATAGTTCATTCTGACCAGTTTTGGTCATCACATGCACCCGACTACAAATCAATTAAAAGTATGACAAAACAGCCCTTTGAATTACTGTCCTACTTCCCAGGCACGTAGCCACTGGAGGGGGGGAGGGATACTGCTATGGCAAAATGGAACACAAACAAAAACAACTTGAGCAACCAACCGGTGCCTCACATATCTTATCATGCCACTCTGTCATCTGTAACAGTGAATTTATGTCAGAAAGTCCACTATTTGGCATCTTAGCCCTTTCAGATAGACAGGGGGGACACCCCCTCCCACAGGACGGCGATCACTAACTTGTTGTGCCCCCCCATGCCACCCCCTGGCTACTGCCATGCTACTGTACTTCCATCAGGTTATAGTTCACATTTATGACACACCAGCATGAAATGTGTTATACAACAGTGTGAACAAGATAAAAAGGTCAAGTTTAAAACGGTTTCAAATACATTTCAAGTTGAAGTTCGGTTTCAAATACAGATAAAACATAGTGCAAGTCATTCCCTTTGGTCGCCTCTTACAACAGGTGGGAAATACTACAATTTCCTACCACTTTCATAAAAAAAACACTACCTTGAATGCATGGCAAATTAGTCTTTACTACCCCACAAATTCCCTCAAAAGCCCTACTGTACCTTAAAATGAAATGTTGAAGAACTGAAATTAGTCAGGTAGTGTGACAAGCGTTGTAATCTACACCCCACTAAAAATCAATTGAAAGCATGAAATTAGTCCCTTTACTACCCCATTTCCTTCAAAATCACTTTGTGACCAAGTTTGTGATAAGGCAAAATAAGTATCAGGCAAAGGTCAGGGAGTGCCAAGGTGACCACTCTACACATAGCACCACCGCAAGTTTGCCTTCAGAATTGAAAAT
>JAIZAY010000960.1:0-25009 GCA_029531755.1 Holothuria leucospilota | reverse complement strand
TGCTTCGGGGAAACTCTCTAAAAACCCTTTCCAGGTATATGGTTTCCATAATACCTATACAAAAGCCTTGAAATACCAAATACTGGCAAAATTTGATACACATGAAGTTCAAACCGAAGTTTCCCCAAAGTGGTAAAACATCTAATTACAAATTATTAATCTAACTTTCAGACTCTAATTGACATAAACTTGATTTTGCAATTTATTTTGTGATCATTTCTTCAACTATCAGAAATAAGAATAAATTTTTAAAATGTCTCCCTCTATTTGCATGGTACTATTAATATCAGGTACATGTGCCTACACTGTCTCATGTTATTCGTGGTTCCTTAATTCAAGACGCAGATATTCGCCAAAAAGATATAATTCTATCCCCCCTGGCCAAACCCAAGATCCATACTATATTAAAAGCGACATGCAACAGAGCCATGCACAGCGAAACGAAACTAGAGACCCCTTTTTCAATCCCATATAATCCGTTTTACATTAATAAATTGTATGTATTAGTTTTCATGATAACAGAAGATAATAGAAGAAAATAAAAACAAAATAAACCGAAGGTATAACATGCAGTAAATGTGGATATTTAGTCTTAGTTATTTTAACCATACCATTAATACTCAGAAAAGACAAGAAATAATTTCAATTTCTTTCCGTAGTTGCATAGTATAACATTCATTCCAGGCATGTGTGTCATGCTCTTTCCTAAAGTGTTATTCCCAGGCCAAAATATTTTTGCCACAAGTTGCGTTGTTGTACTGAGAATTTAGAAAGGAATGAGAAACCCCTTATCAAAAATTGCAGAGTGAAAAATGTGTCCAATACAATAAATATCAAACAAGAGATCTTCGTGTCTTCATTTTAACCTCTTCTTTCTTTTAAAAATTGCTCACCATTCTTCACATAAGCTCGAACCACAAAAGGATACAAAACTGCGTTTCCTTCAAGTAAATAACTCGATTAGAATTTTCAATGTTCGCCATGTAGGATTGACAACGATTAGTACAAACTTCCGTACATTTTCTTACGCTCTTTACCGTCCGTGTCCACCTCCTGGTTTGCCGTATGTTGAACCGAAATCGCGCATTGTAGTAACATTGTCCTACTACCTTATGGGTGCACAAAAATTGGGAGCGCTTTTCGATAAATTGTAGATTTCAGATTATTAAACTTTAGATGCCTTTACAAGATACACTAGAATTAATAACATTCTTTTCGAAATAAACAGTGTAATATCTCCAGATAGCATGAAAATTGGGAAGGAATGGGGATGAATATTTCTACGGTAGCCTGTAATGGACCTGAGTGCTGCGCTCGCTCAGGGTCTCCCACCTGCCCCAATATTTTGGTTACGGACAGAATATCCTTCACCACCCCTTCCCAAATATTTGATAATATATTAATCATATTTATGAGAAGGAGACAACTATTTTAATGTCACGTGATCCGCTCGCACCGTTGAGAAAATTCATGGCAACGAATTATATCAGGTGCATGGAGAAAATTAATCTGAAAATATTCGTGTATATACTGATCGAGTAATAGCATAGAAACATCCTTGTACGTTTTCGTAGAATTAATGTATCCCAATGAGTTTAGGCAACGTGTACATCACTGCGAACAGTCCTCCTCCACCCATCCATCTCTCAAACCCACCTACCATCCCATCACAAACCCTCGGAGTCCCTTTCTAGTATAACCGTCAAAGACAAATCTCAGTGCTACGTCTTCATATTATTTCACATTTAATAAAGTCTCAACCAAAAACTAAGAAACAGAATTAAAACTAAATTTTAGTCATAAGAATAAGAATAATATTACCTTTAGAATTTTTAGACTACGGCAGTGCTATCGCCAATGTACTACCAGAGTTTCAACTGGGTAACTTTTGTACTGCAAGTCAAGTCAACCACAGCTATTTAAGTAACTCTGTTCAATTAACTCTGTTTTGTTTGTTTTTTTTTTTCAATTTTGGGGAATTCTCTAGAATTGGTCATTCAAGTCCGGTAGTTTGGGATGGTGTTGGGTTGCGGCTTGATTTCAACTTTGAGTTGTATATCGTGTCACTAGAAACATATGGTATAGCTTACGCGGCATCCCTGATAAAACTGCTTATTAAGTACAGTTCTACATTTTTCTATAGATTTCCTGTTCCTTACCCCCTACTGAAATGCTTCGGGGAAACTCTCTAAAAACCCTTTCCAGGTATATGGTTTCCATGATACCTATACAAAAGCCTTGAAATACCAAATACTGGCAAAATTTGATACACATGAAGTTCAAACCGAAGTTTCCCCAAAGTGGTAAACATCTAATTACAAATTATTTAACTAACTTTCAGACTCTAATTGACATAAACTTGATTTTGCAATTTATTTTTTGATCATTTCTTCAACTATCAGAAATAAGAATAAATTTTTAAAATGTCTCCCTCTATTTGCATGGTACTATTAATATCAGGTACATGTGCCTACACTGTCTCATGTTATTCGTGGTTCCTTAATTCAAGACGCAGATATTCGCCAAAAAGATATAATTCTATCCCCCCTGGCCAAACCCATGATCCATACTATATTAAAAGCGACATGCAACAGAGCCATGCACAGCGAAACGAAACTAGAGACCCCTTTTTCAATCCCATATAATCCGTTTTAACTTTGTAAATTGTATGTATTAGTTTTCATGAAACAGCGGTAATAGAAGAAAATAAAAACAAAATAAACCGAAGGTATGAAATACAGTAAATGTGGATATTTAGTCTTAGTTATTTCAACCATACCATTAATACTCAGAAAAGACAAGAAATTATTTCAATTTCTTTCCGTAGTTGCATAGTATAACATTCATTCCAGGCATGTGTGTCATGCACTTTTCTAAAGTGTTATTCCCAGGCCAAAATATTTTTTGCCACAAGTTGCGTTGTTGTACTGAGAATTTAGAGAGGAATGAGAAACCCCTTATCAAAAATTGCAGTGAAAAATGTGTCAAACACAATAAGTATCAAACAAGAGATCTTCGTGTCTTCATTTTAACCTCTTCTTTCTTTTAAAAATTGTTCACCATTCTTCACATAAGCTCGAACCACAAAAGGATACAAAACTGCGTTTCCTTCAAGTAAATAACTCGATTAGAATTTTCAATGTTCGCCATGTAGGATTGACAACGATTAGTACAAACTTCCGTACATTTTCTTACGCTCTTTACCGTCCGTGTCCACCTCCTGGTTTGCCGTATGTTGAACCGAAATCGCGCACTGTAGCAAGATTGTCCTACTACGTTATGGGTGCACAAAAATTGGGAGCGCTTTTCGTTAAATTGTAGATTTCAGATTATTAAACTTTAGATGCCTTTACAAGATACACTAGAATTAATAACATTCTTTTCGAAATAAACAGTGTAATATCTCCAGATAGCATGAAAATTGGGAAGGAATGGGGATGAATATTTCTACGGTAGCCTGTACTAGACCTGAGTGCTGCGCTCGCTCAGGGTCTCCCACCTGCCCCAATATTTTGGTTACGGACAGAATATCCTTCACCACCCCTTCCCAAATATTTGATAATATATTAATCATATTTATGAGAAGGAGACAACTACTTTAATGTCACGTGATCCGCTCGCACCGTTGAGAAAATTCATGGCAACGAATTATATCAGGTGCATGGAGAAAATTAATCTGAAAATATTCGTGTATATACTGATCGAGTAATAGCATAGAAACATCCTTGTACGTTTTCGTAGAATTAATGTATCCCAATGAGTTTAGGCAACGTGTACATCACTGCGAACAGTCCTCCTCCACCCATCCATCTCCCAAACCCACCTACCATCCCATCACAAACCCTCGGAGTCCCTTTCTAGTATAACCGTCAAAGACAAATTTCAGTGCTACGACTTCATATTATTTCACATTTAATAAAGTCTCAACCAAAAACTAAGAAGCAAAATTAAAACTAAATTTTAGTCATAAGAATAACATTACCTTTAGACTACGGCAGTGCTATCGCCAATGTACTACCAGAGTTTCGACTGAGTAATTTTTTTTGTGCGGCAAGTCAAGTCAACCACAGCTATTTAAGCAGCTCGGTTTAAGTCACTGACTCAACCCCTTGGGTTATTTCAATTGGGGGTATTCTCTATAATTGGTAAAGTCAGGAAGTTTGAAAGTGGTGTTTCCTCGGGTCGTAGCTTGATTACAATTTTGGGTAATATATCCAGGGATTCCACCAGAAACTCAAAAGGGAGGGGGCGGATTATTCAGTACTGCTAAACCCTGAGTCCGAATTCATGCTTTCCTCGGCCAAAGTTTCAAGTGGGTTCGGGAGGGGGGCAAAAGCTTGCTTCTAAACCCCCTATATGTTGCAATTTGAAGGGCTTTAAACACCATTTATTTATGTTAGTTCAATCATGGCTGCAAAAGTATCCTCACTGATGATCTCAAGTAAGAAACCATGCAAGATACTGTCATTTTTTATATTTTTATGGAAATGAAAAGGAGGGGATTTTACCCTTTTTCTTCTGGAAAGGGGGGGGGGCAAATCCCCGTTTCCCACCCTTAACAGACATGCCAGGTCGATCTAACGAAATCACTGATTGCTTTCCGTCCTCTTTTTGGGACTAATGGGCCTCATTCCGGGATCTAATATTACACATCTCTGTTAAAAGTGCAAATGATTCATATAAGAGGGAAGAAAGTTTTCTGAGGTATAATATTTTTGGCATAAGAAGCAATGCCTTAGATTTTAAAGCCAAAGTTCTAGACAGACAATTTACCTTCACAAAAGTATAAGATTAAACCAGTTTGATGCAGAAATGACAAAATTAGCTTTACATTTTATCGCGTTTTAGGCACCCAAAACCACAAAAGCAGCAAGTGACTTCACAAGGAGTGAGAGTCGCGAGGTCTATGTGGTAATTAATATCATGTGAGCTCTCACGGATGGACAGTTAGATCTAGATCAGCGAGTTCTGTTAGAGCAACTTTTCATGGAAACCCTGATATCCATGTTCAGACTGAGTATCATCATATAGAAAATAAATGTGAAAATTTTCCAACCCTTCTAGCCGTTCGTGCACGTCACTAGCACTGTTTTCCTCCAAATTATGTTTGTAGACAGTAGAGCCACCATATGATTACAGTTTGCGGGAACTACAGGGGATGATATCTCAAGCTTACCACAGCCAGCTATAATGGTATCGATTTTACGTGTGCACATACGCGCCAAGCGCGCGAAAATTTCACTCTTGTGATGGACATTTTCGCCTCCTTTTGTAATACGAAGACGTGGAAAGTCTCCACAAGTGAAGGGAACAAGACTATGATTACGATGATGCTTCTTCAGCTTCGCAAGCGCAGGTGAAGAGTTGAGTACTTTACGAACGGCGAGGGGACCAGGAGCTGCCATTAGGCAGTCTTGGTGTGGTCCAGTATGATTTTGTTAGGGCCCAGAGGGAAATTCCCCAAATGTCTGAGGAAATAGCAAAATGGGAACACTAACATGGAGCTTTGAGCACTCCAGGACTTTGAATGAAAGTGAGAGCACACCAATCTCTTCAAAGTTCAAAATTCAGATGGTCATTATCTTATTTCTACTTTGAACGAAATTTTGCATGAACAGAAAAAAAAAATAAATTTTGGAATTAATTTGGGTAAGATTAAATTTAGCTTCAAACCATATGGTCATCGCGTTACGAATGTTACTCAAGTTACAAGATTTCTACATGAAAACCCATTGATACCCAGCATCTAAGTTTGAGCCTTCACCTAGCTTTGCCTAGAATAGTTCACTGGAATTTTTATGCTAATAATGTTCATAGGCGATATAACTTCGCTTGTGAGAATTGCGCGCGAAGCCGCCGAAATTTTGCAGGAATATTGTTACCACGGTAAAACCTGCATACAGACTCAGCAAAAGCTGGTGAAAAGATAAGCCCGACGACGGGACGAAGCTCCCCTTAGGGGTCCATCAACCCGAAGCCCCGCTAGAAGCAATGGGTTACAGAAAGGATGCCGAACGCGAAATTTTGGCACGGGACGAAAAATTTGGGATTCTGTTGACAAAAAATTAAAAATTTTTGGTTCTTATTAAGGAAAATTAGAAACTTTGGGTTTCTATGGAAGAGGCTGCCCTGCTCGTCCTAGACAGTTCCAGTTCTCCCGACTAAGTTACTCCTTGCAAAACTGTATTGAGCCCCTTCTTGTGCAGACACCCTTGTGCAGACACAAACCTAGTTTATTGCTTAAGGTCATATCCTGATGGGCATACAAGGCCATAATATGTAATCACAACATTCTTTGCACATGGTGTGTAATGTGAGCTACTCTGCATCTTTTGACTTTGATGTCAATCAAAGAGCATTCACCACTGACCAGTTGAGAATTTTGCTTTCTGTCAACCAAAACCAAGACGCCGGCCGACTGGTCGCGGGGCGACCTTCCACCACCCCTGGACATTGAGACACTTTACGTTTCTTACAAAATATGTTTATCATGATGTTGAGTCTGAATTAAGAATCTTCCTGATCATAAGAGAAAGAGGATAGAACTTCTCTTGGATTCAATTTTGTGTTCTTCCGGGAATCGCACCTACACGAAAGAACAAGCGCAACAATGTTGCCGAAGCTCAGCTTTTCCTGTTGACCTAAAAGTCTGCAGTCAATATTTTGGATGGGTCTGTAACTCATGTTGATCATACGTACGTTAGAAAACAAAGAGATAAATATAAATGCAATGAAATATGTATTGAACTCCTGAAGTCTCTGAAAGACTAAATCTGGTACACAAAGTTAACTTTATATACGGCACAGATGTTAGTATACAAATAATGAATGTTTATGAGTGTGCTGCTTTGTAGACCTCATTTGTTTTCCATAATTAGACCCAGATAGTAACTTCCGATAAAGAAATTTTACAAATGGTTAAAGGTCTTAAAAGCGATATTTTGCCCCAGAGATATTCCTTGAACTTGTCCAGGGACAGAAGTTCAAATGAGTGTTGCCACTATGATTTGGAAAAACCAAAACTGCTCAATTGCTCAGTACTCTTTAGTCCCGTTTTTCCCTACAAATTTATTTTACTGCATAACATTTTTATGATTGGGATCTACCAGGTATATAAATCGTCGATCGCTTTTAGGACCCGTGAATGTGTCGCAACAGGCCGGAGGGTAACTAAAGTTTTTAGAAAGAGTTTGGAAAATATGCACACTTATACTAAGTCTAAGGCTATTGAAATATCATCCCCCATGGCTTCCCCTTAACAACTTGGTGGGGCTTTCGGCAACGGAGAACAAGACTGGGGCGGTTCCTGCAGTGTCGACGCCCATGTGACTGCACCAGGCTTGTAGCCTGACAAGGTACTGAATGGGGGCGAAATGGCTTCCAGGGGCTAAAAAATTTTTAAGGGGGCCAAATGTATACAAATGCCATTAAGCCAATGGCAACTTGAAAACTTGCTAGGGGGCGAACAAATTTCAAAGAGGGATTCGCCCCCTTGGCCCGCTTGACTAGAAGTCTGAGCTGAACAATTCCTGCAGGCTCCGAAACTGACTTATGGCACACGCCTTCAAAAAGCACGTTTTCCTTTTCAAACCGAAAATTGTTTTTGGAATGTTAGCACAACCGTTAAGCTTAAACCATATGAAGCATTGTATTTTCAATCAACGTGCTATGTTCTTTGTTTAAAAGAAAGGGGTGGGTTCCTCTTTCCTCGTACGACATTTCTTAGACAACATTCACCCTAGTAACTTGAAATAGTGTACCCCGAGCCGGTATCCCAATTCATGAGTAGCTTAATTCTTTCCTTCATGCGACAATATAAACTAATTTGCTATTAAGGAGGATAAGTCATTTGTTTACCTTTCATACTAAATATTTTTTGTCCAGAAATGTTAAGAAGAATGTTTGTAAAGGAGATACAAGAAAATTTGAAAGATTAAGGTAATGTTTATAACTTGAAACTTGAGGCGACTGGATATATTCTCTTTAAACTTTTAGCCAAACTCCTAAAACCATTCAGACATCAGGCTAAGTTGAATACTTGTTTCTGCCGCCTAGCTTATACCACTAGCCTATGTTTCGCACAAGGCCACATATTCGCAAGAACTTGCATAACTTTCAAACGTCCGGTATTTCTTTTCGAGTAGGCCTAACCATGATCCAACCAATTTAGCTAGTCTATTATTAAAACGCCTGAATGAGATCAGCACCACATGTTCATGACGTAACGCCTCCATAGTAGGCTGTACGGTATATTCCTTCTTCATGTCATATCCCTGGTTTGGAAAGCAAAGAGCTGAGCAAACATAGTCTGACATAGTGGGGTAGCCACGTACGGTATTCAAAAGTCGATACACTGCACTTTGCGTAAACACTTCCACACGATTAAGCACGAGACGTCCTGTATATTTATATATGTTCAGTATACGTTTGTACTTCGTTTCGTTGCACAGTCTCTCAAATGATAACAACTGGGATTCTCGACGTATTCCCGAACATGGGGACTTCGCCAGAATTTGTTTCAAAAAGTGATGTTTTCATGCCTTTAATGATTGCAGAAACGAAAAAAAAAATAACTTTTGTTCAGCACAAATTGAACTATCTATATGAAACATATTATCAAGATTGGTGCAAAACTGAAAGACAAGTAGGGAATTTTACGTTTTCAAACAAAGCCTCCTCCCGAGGTCAAATAGCGGCCAAATTAATCGAAAAGAGTCGCAGCATACAGATACCACTTTTGCTAACATCTCTACTGAATTTCAGCCAAATCTAACGAAAAACAGCGAAATGTCAGGCACTGAAACGCAAATGTTATGGTGACAGACGTTTGCCGTGACGTAGAAGTTTTGCCGTGCACGACAGCAATAGCTCAGCTGAAAGCTTTCAGCTGAGCTAACAACAGAACAATAGCCTAATTGTGGAACCTTTACTTTTATATAAAGCCAACATATCTGAAACCGGTGTTAAAGCCATATGTAACTGAAGATGAAAGAGCGCGTAGCGCGCGAAAATTTTTGTAATTGTGTAACAAAAATGTTACAGAAAGCAAAATACGTTCATTATTTAACGACTTTTGGGATCATTTTTAGTCAAAATCGCCTGGTGTAATACCAGAGCCATCGTTTACACGGTATTAACATTTTGTTTTCGATCGATTTCCCATATGGTGGGACACAATGGTCCGCACGGGGGGGGGGGGCGGCCCCCCGTGCCCCGACCTGGCTACAGGCCTGTCCGCACTAAGGTCCAGAATTAGCTGCGCATGCGCAAATGCCCGAATCTGGGGTAAACACCTTACAGGCGTCTGTTGCCTGCTTGGAAGGATTCGTTTCTTACACAAGTTGTGAGTGAAAATTTGGCAGAACAACCGACACATTTTGCCCTCAGAAGTGAGCATGGCAGGCCGTTTGTTCCTCTTTGTACCTTATATATTTGATCCAGAAATCAGGTGCCACGTGGAGCAATATTTTGGCCTTTTAGCTTTGTTTCATACCATCTTCAGAGGCTTTGATCTGTACTTGCCTGCAAGCACACACCGTCTTTTTTTTTGCTAGCCTGCGGTTTTACTGATTTTAAACCCGTTGGCCTTTCGGTCTATTCACATAGACAATGACTTCATCGCCAGATCAGTAACCGTCTCCTACCCGGTACAAAACGGGTAGGAGCAGTCCTTGAACTCTGTTCGCGGACTTGGTCTTCTCCAGTCTTTCTCTCAAAGCATGGATTGCTCAAACCAGGGAGTTGCTTTTTGTCAAACAGCAACTCCCAGCTGCTCAAACTGGGTATCAGCCCCCAAATCACCTGCGGTATCGTCAAGGCAGCAGTAATGTTCCTTCCGTAGACTACTTAATTTAGGATGTTTATTTGGAGTCGACTAGCTAACTGCAGAGCTTGGGGAAAAGGATTTTTACTTCGACAAGAAGACAAGTCGAAGTAATGAGATCGCAACAGCAGTTTTGGCGAGGCGTTCAGAGAGTTTTGCCTTTCGATTGCCTTTTCTCGGCCGTTTTAAAAGCTAGGGATCTGAAATTTTCTCCACCGGTGCCAGTCTGTATTTGCGTTGACCTCACGTAAAAACAGAATAGTTATTCTCGCACTGCGAATTGGCCGAACAAACAATTTCGCGACCAATCTCGTTACCGTGAAGCAGTGGCGTAGCCAGGATTCTTTGAGCAGGGGGCACAGGGGGGTCACGAACCTTTCCTGGGAGGGCACAATTCTGAATTCTCTCCCTCTCTATAGGACTAATATATATATATATATATATATATATATATATATATATATATATATATAGATGAAAATAAGAAGCCACCAGACACTCGACATATTAAGAACGATCCATAAAAGTTTATTAAAACACGTTAGGAAACGGATCATTAAAATCTTCCATGCAATAAGATAGAAAAACTGGTTAAAAGTTAAAAAGGCAAGTGAGCATACTCAAACATCTACGACGTTTCGAAAAGGTAAACTTTTCTTGTTCACGTACAAAAGTAGACTGACACTAAGAAAACATACAAACAGTAAAACCAGGTGGAAAACGGATAAGAATAACTCAAATGTCGTGACTGACTTCTTTTACATTCATGCCCACAGGAGCGAACGTGTTAAGGCGATAAATCCACTTAAGCTCAACTTCTTCCCGAACTCTCTTACTATTGTTAACTAACTTTTCAATTCCTATGAGCTCAAAGTTCTTACAAGATTGAAAATGTTTCCCAAGAGGTGTATTGGCTTTACGTATTTCTTGTCTATGCCCCCAATGTCTAATCCTCAGTTCCCCTCCTGTTTCTCCTACATACTGTTTCTTACAATCCAAGCAGTTAATAAGATAAACCAGTCCAACTGAATCACAGGTGATATTATGAAATAGCTTAAACTTTTGGCCTGTATAATGACTCTGTACAAAAGCGGTTTCTTTTAAAGCACTACATGTTACACATCGTTTAGAATGAGTCTTGAAACACCCTTTACTCTCCACACTGAAACTCTGTGAAAGCTTGGCCCTAACAAGCAGGGATTTTAAATTAGGAGGCTGTCTGAAAACAACTGCAGGAGGGCGATGAAAGTTGTCCTTAAAAGTTTTAGACATCTGTAAAATTGGGAAATGTTTCTTAATAATCTGGGACAAGGGAGGAAGACGGGGGTTGCGGGTGGTCACAAGGGGGGGGGGGCTAAAAAACGTCTCTGCTTTTTGGTAGCATGCTCCGAACAAAGCAAACTGCTACGAGACAATTTTCCTGCGTGTTTAATTTTTTCACGGACCTTAGAACTGGGGTAACCACGCTCGCTAAGATTGTTATGCAGATCGGTAAGGTTCCTATGCACGTCTCTTTCATCAGAACAAATCGATTTAATCCTAAGGGCCTGGCCGTAGGCTATGTTGTCTAAAGTACTCTTACTGTGATATGAGTCATACCGTAGATAGAGGTTCTTGAAAGTCGGCTTAACAAACAAATCCGTACTGAGAAAACCCTCCTTACTACGTTGAATTCGAATATCGAGAAAATTAATAGTATTAAAATCAAATTCATACGTAAATTCCAACTCATCAGGATACAAATTATTCAAAATTCCCACAAACGAAATAAAAGCCTCATTACCATGTGGCCACAATCCCCAGGGCACCTGCGGTGGTACGGCTTTGTCGTGGGGGCACGTGCCCCCTCATGCCCCCGTAGCTAGTAGCTACGCCACTGCCCTGAAACAAGGAGCTCATTGAACGTAGTTCTCCATCGTTTGCACTTGATCGCACAGGCATGTTTTCACACAAGCAAAGCGGTGATTAGTGTTACCTTCGTAGCAGGTGTCGAACATGATATCCCCCTCTTTTGACGCACATACGAGTGCAGCCGATATAGCCGAATCCGATCTGCGCTTGTGTTTAGTGACTGTAGGCAGCCATTAATGGGGTCCACCAGCCTTAAATCGTCTTCATTTATTTTCTGCATGAATTTCAAACCCACATATTCAGTGAAATTGAACGAATCAAGATACAATTTAATGTCCAACCATCCATCATACAGGTAAGCAAGGAAATTGAAAGATTAAAGGTGATAGACCCCAGGTATGGCCGACTGAAATCAGACCATCACTTGCTCTCCGGATTCGTCTATAGGTGCAGGAGTAATACACCCCCGCCAAGCGGGTAATGATCAGTGCTGACCAAGCTATACCTTCGTGGTAGGTGCCCCTTTTTCATGTGTATACCCTCGATATTATGCCAGTATAGGTGCAGGAGTAATACACGTCCGCCGGGCGGGCAAGCATAACCTACACAAGGCTCTTAAGCATCGGTTGCAGTTTCGAGAGTTTGCAAACGTTAATTAGTACCTTGGTGATACTTGAGGGGAGTATTAAGTTATGTTGCCAGGGGCGGAGATTTCTTCTCAACAGTGGGAGAGGGGGTTTGACGATCTTTCAAGAAAATTTACTGTGTGAAAAACACAAAGTTAATGGGGCAGTTCTTTGAAAGTGGGGGTTGTAACCCCTCAACCCCCTAATTCTCCGTCCCTGTACGTTGCTATACATTCTTTCGAATATTTTATCAATTTAAAATATTAACTGGACTTCTACGACTTTTACTTGTAATTATTCGTCTGGGTTATCATTTAAGCAATTGAATCACAAATTACAAGAGACCCCTATTTTATAATGAACCATGAATTGTTCTTGACCACCTCCTGAAAGGTCAACCTTCTTCTTAAAAAATCAAAGAGAAGCACGTTGACAAGTAATGTAGTTCTCGCAAATAATTATTACTAGTGGGGTGGATTATCCACGTCACGTGAAAGTTTGCGCGGTGAGAATTGTCCTGGCTAAATTATCATCCTTCGAATATCACCAAGTGTAAATTATCCAGATGTTGTCCAATCACCTTCCAATACGTTATAATGCACAGTTCACTGCAAATGCGGTAGTCCAAGTTTCCACTATTCTGCCATTTGTGTTCTGGTTGGTTGGTAACCTGAAAACTTCAGTCCGCTCAGGCTACAGTCAGACAGTGAATGATGAGCTATAGTGTCACGATCAGGCAAAGAAAGTAAGTTGTATAATACATGGTCCCTTAAACTGTTAGACGTCCCCTTAACAGTTTTGTTTGAAGAAACATAGGATTGAAACGATATGAAACAGATATTTCGTCTTTCTGTATCATGACTAGCACATCCCCCGTGAAGCGCTGCTGCGAACTCGATTGTGGTTACCAAAATGAATTCCGTATCATTTACACACTGACATACAAATCAGTGGGCAATGGCGTATTCATGACTGTATTGTACCCAATACTATCTAAGCGGAGCGCCAGCAAGAGTTGGCGCGGAGCGCACCGAGAAAAGTTTGACAATACATGCCCCCAGACTGCATGAAATGGCATTTCATGGGTATTTTAATTTGCATTTAAACGTTCTAATTTTTTGGTATCTCATGTTTTAGAATTCTACAAGGGAGAAAATTTTATACTATAAAGTACACTTGTAAGAAAATAGTTTTGATTTCAAATTACTTCGAGCTTTTTTTTTTCTGAAAGGCGTAGTAAGATGCCTTTTCGATTGGAGGGACTGAAGATTGTTTTGGACCAGCGTCCTGGGGAAGGGGTGTAAGGGAGGGGTGTCCCCTTCCCTTTGGGAAATTTTTTAATATTTTAGGGTCCTTGGACGCAATTTGGTGAACTTATTTTGCAAATATTTAGGATCCGTCTATTCTTGCTCTCGGTTTTCTTGCTATTCTTGCTTTGAGTTTTGCGACGACCGCTCTCGCTATGAATGTAGGCGGACAAGATGGCCAACTTTCATTCCATGTCGTTTCTTTAGTTCAATCAATATGGAGAGAATGCACCAGTTAATGAATGAATGAATGAAAAGTTAGGCTAGGCCTTTGTTTCATAAATTAAAGAGGTCAAACACTTGTTAGATATACAGCTATCATTTGTCAAAATGTAAAAAGATAATGTACAGCAACGCGGTACTGTTGTCAATGACCCTGCTCAGAACATGTGATCAGGAGCGCCTCTAGAATTTGGAGATTGTTGCATGGGATGTCGTACTACCAACTCAGTCGAATCGCCATTTCTACTTAGATTGCACCTTTTTTTGCAGCGCCTCGTGTTTGTATACAGCAGTAGGGATAATTCCTTTGCTATTAAATAAACGGGCTGTTCATGGGGAGGTCAAAGGGAAGGGGTTCCTTCCAATTTGAAAACTTTTGTTAAAGTGTACCTCAAGTCTAGAATTACAAGAAATATTTATTTTAAAGGTTGGAAGATAAATCCTATCTATCCAACTCCCATCTACATAGCTTATTCTATTGCTGAGATATAAAATGTTGAAAGATATTCACTTAATTTGAAAAAGTCAACTGTGCAATATTCTATGATGACATTCTTGTACAACTCGCATTACCTGCTTTTGTTTTCTTTTGGAATTTTATGTTTACATAACCTTGAAAAAGTTTATTGTTTTCTCGCGTGGTATGTTCACTATGTTGTATGGAGAGGGCTTGTCAAGTCACCCCATAACAGTAAGACAGTAATCACAAGCCGCTTGCACATATTATAAACTTGTCACTGACTTCTGGTATTATACCTGATGAGTTAAAGGTGGCTAGGGTGGTTGCACTTCACAAAAAGAAAAGTAAAACAGACTGTGGGAATTACAGACCTGTGTCAATTTGAGTGTAATTTCTAAAATTTTCGAAAAAACCGTGTATAACCAGGTTAACTTAATGATTTTCTTGTCCAGTATAAATTACTATTGGAATTTCAGTCAGGTTTTAGATCCCAGTTTTCTACTGGTAAATGTTTAAATTCATCTGTCTGACTATATTAAATTTCAGTATGACAAACTAGGTAACTATACAGGAATGGTAATGTTGGACTTACAGAAAGCTTTTGACACTGTGAATTATACAATTTTATTATCAAAATTACATTGTATTGGGTTCAATGAAATGACCATTGAATGGTTCACTTCAAACTTCACTGGCAGATCTCAATTAGTTGGTTTAATGGTGTTTTCTCTGCAAAGAGGGTTATTTCTTGTGGTGTCCCACAGGGGTCTATACTTGGCCCATTCCTGTTCCTGATATACGTTCTTCCGTGAAGTGTAAAATACTATTGTATGCTAATGACTCAGCTTTGCTTGTGTCTGGTAAATCTATACGAAGATCGAGTTTGCTTAGAGCAGAGAGGTGTTACTTTAACAGGAGATCCAACTGCAAAAATTATTTATTCTAATCCTGTTTGATCGGATTAAGAGAGTGGAGATAATCATTCAATGACAGATCATAGTATTTCAGAAGTTAATTCTTTTGTCTAATACTTACAAGTGCTACTTCATGTCCCAGTCGACCTTTGTCGACGACTACTCTGACAAAAGGATTATCGGGAACAATGGTTTGATGTGTAGCAAATTACCGACAACCCATTGAGCACCAATGTTTTAAGATTCAAAACGACTGTTTTTCGCGACTAAGCCTAAAGATCCTTAGTAAAAACACTGCTTATGCTATTTGCAAATGCAGAAAAGAGGTATGATGCTATATGTTACTGTTGATTTTTCATCAATCTGTGCATTATTGCGCAACTTGCAGGTGGTGTATTCGTGTTCAAAATATAACACGGAATGACAATTGAGTATTTTTAAAAGTGCGCCATAAAGGCACAAATTAATTTGCAACTTGAACGACTGGCAATGTAAAATAAATGGGCAAATTTTCCTGTGCCGCCCTTCAAGATTTAGCAGACAACGTGAACCTTTGTGTTAAGTTTCTTAAGTACCTTTAAGCCTATTATATATGGAAGATTACTACAAAGAAGGAATTACAGTCGGCAACTAGCGCAGGTCAAAGAAAGGGTTAAAGATGCATCTCCTGTCAAAGTAGCACCTCCCTGCTTTGAATTTTGAATTGAAATCTATTAATGAGTGGGTTGTCTGAAAACAAACTTTCTTTACACTTAGGTAAAACTAGATCTGTTTGCTTCATAAGCTAATGTAACTTCATAATGTAACTTCATATTGCTAATGTAATCAATGTGCATTGTAATGGTATAGAAATTGAATCTATAGGAAGAGCGTAACCCATCTAGGTTTATCTTTTGATCAAAGTTTGTCTGGGGAATGTATTGGTAATAATGTTTTGTCTAAATGCTCAAGTAGGCTTAAATTTCTGTATAGAAACACTCGTAATTTTAATTTGAAGACCAAAAACCTCCTTGTCACTGCTTTTATTGAATGCCAACTTGATTATGATTGCTCAGCTTGGTATAGTGGTTTGTTCTGTAAATTAAAAGGGTGTTTGCAGATTTTGCAAAATATTAATATAATTAGGTAAATGCTGTCAGCTACCCCTAGAACTCACATTGGTTACAATCAATATAAACAAGGATTTTTGCTCCCTGTTGAATACAGAGTTGAACAGTTAGAACTTGGACATATGTTTCATATAGTAAATCATAATGTTCCTAACTATTTATCCCATATGGCAATTAGAGTTAGTAGTCAGCATAGTCTTCATACCAGGTCTAGTCTGTCTCTTTGTCTTGTAAGTTGTCCCAAGAGTGAGTGGCTTTGGCAAGAGTTCTTTTGAGTATACTTCAATTACTTTATGGAATAGTCTGCCGTACCATATTCAACTGTGCAATAATAAAGTTAATTAGTTTTAAGCACTAGCGGCTCGCCATAGGGGCACGGGGGGGGGGGCACTTGCCCCCCCAAAAGTTTGCAAAGCATGGTCTTCAATTTTCAAAAATTAAAATAATAAAAAAAAAACATGTAATTTGAGATGGGTTAGGCCCTCCCTTTTCTTTAAGTGGGCTTAAAATTAAAGAAGTGAATAACTTTCCAATGCAATGCGAAGGTTAAACATTAATAAAGTGCTTTCAAAACATTTTTTCGGCGCGCGTTTTCTCAGTTGCTTGTTTGTAATCTGATTAGCTTAGGCATCATAATGTCATTTACAGAGTGTAACGGTAATGCTGGAGTTAAACGACCATAGTTTTGCAAACACTTCAGAGCTTTCGGGGTCATTAGATACACAACCCATTAGCCATGTTGATTATCATCCACGACTAAAAGCAGTTTTGCCAGGGTGTCACCTGGCCAGATTAGCATAGGTATCTGTCTACAAAAAGTTGTAACGGGCATGTATTCCAAAAGTATTGTGTTTCCCATAGAAGGAGAGGTTTCCCTTCCCTTGTCCAAATTGACAGCGCCGTTGGCCCACGAGCGGTCTTATGACTGTCAAATGGCCTGTTATAAGCAAAAGGTTCTCCACCTCTGTGTTTAAGTATACCGTTTCAATTGATTTAAAATAAACACACCAAACAGTCATTCTAAGCCCTGTGTGATGAGACTTTTGGCTAGTGGCCTAGCTATTTGTAGATAGGATAAGACGTTGTTCTGAGTTAGGGGAATTCCTCTCCCCCTTTAAAAAAAAAATGTTTCGGAACGGTACTGAGATCCAAAATACTTAGTGCTATCATTTCGTTTTCAAGTTTCTTCATGCTCGAAATTTTCGTTAGTTTAAGAAAACAATCCAGAAAACCAACATTTTATGGCTTCTTGGCAAAGCTGAAACATATTGTGACCCAATGAAAGAAACAATAAGATATTTAAAGGTGGGGCTCATTTTATACAAATGGATCAAGCCGCTTTGCCCATTTCACCTGCCTCTTACTCCACCCCTATTGTAGTATGGTAGTGATCGGTTGATATGGTTGTATTTATTTTTAAAGTAGTCAGCTCATGACTGACTGCCTGATATGGTTTTTGAAGAGCTTTTGAAAACTACATGGGCATCGCTGAAATACATAATAATAACCATACTCCCATAGGCGTAGGAGGAGGGGGACTGGGGGGCTGCAGCTCCCCCGACAAAATATTTTTGTGAAAATTCGGGCAATATTCTGAGAATTTTTCGGGCACCTACTGAAAGAAAAATAATGCAATAATGTAACTTAACGGAAATCGATACTTTAAAAAACTTCCTTGGTAATTAAAATATAGTTCTGATTTGGATTGCACCATCACCTATATATTCGGTATTAATTCACCAGTGTGTTTTTTAATGGTTGAACTTATATATTATGATTATTAGTGGTGTATTTGAGGAGCCATTAGGCCATTCCCCCCATCACTGACGCCAATTTTTTTTAGTACCTAAAATAAAGCACAAAATTTTACTTCAAAGGTAGCATATGTGGCACCAGATTGCATGTAAGGACACTTAATTTTTCAAAAATTTTCAAAGGGTAGGGGGTGATGAATATTTTGTTCTTTTAGTACCTAAAATACGTACAGTAAATTTGTTAACACAAATTTTACTTCAAAGGTAGCATATGTGGCACCAGATTGCATGTATGGACACCTTATTTTTCAAAAAATTTTCAAAGGGGAGGGGGACCCCTCCCCTTAGACCCCACCCCCAGGCCGGCGATCACACAACATAGTGTCTGCCCCACCCCCATGAGAGAAGTCTTGGCCACACCACTGATTATTATCATCATTATTGTAACGACTTCCTCCAGAATTATAACCAATATGGAATAGACAGTAACGTGGCAAATTATTGTATGTAATTGGTAATGCATGCCTATATGATATGTACATCAACATTTTGAACGCGAGGGGAGCGCGCGGAAATTTTTGTTTCTATTTTTCGGGCAGATCGTTACAGCCCCCCCCCCCCCAAAAAAAAACAACTTGGTCCCCTACGCCTATGCATACTCCTATTGAGGCTATTGTACTACCTGGAGCTGACCATTAATATTGCTGGAGGGTCTTCCCAACCTCCCTGAATACGGACTTGAGTTTGCCCCCCCAAACAAAATTTCTTAGAGCCGCCCATGGTTTTAAGAGACATTTAAAATCATTTTTATGGGGTAAACTGGAATCAAATCATACGAGCAATTTTATCTATGCATAATTTTTATCCTTTTATCTATTTATATTTTTAGCCTGTTTTCTGTCATACCTTTTTTTTTGGTATATTATTTTTTTATTCTATTTTTATTTTGCTTTTTAATTTTTTTTATTACATAGGACCACATTTGAAATAAGTGTTTATCACTTTAATGTGTTATCCTTGGTAAACATTTGTATTTGTATGTATTTTGAAATTTATAAATCTTCATTGAATAAATTCAATCAATAATCACATTTTCACACATGACTTTCGAAATAACAAAGAAAAACAAAGTAATTTGAGTAGTACAAGAATGACATCGCAAATTACTGTGCAATCTACCAGTTCACATTGAGTGAATAAGCTTCGACATGAAAATCTCAGCACATGTATGTCCTGTTAAGATTGGGATTGGACCACTTGATCTCATTTTTCTAGCTGTGTGACATACATTTTTGAAATTTTTGACTTTAGATACACTTTAATTTGAATTTGCCCAGATGCAAAATAATGCTGTCTTTTATGATATTCTTGGAGCTGATCATATATGGCTGGAAAATGTCCATAGTTTAGTGAATTCTTAATTTTTTGGTTTGGTGAAAGAGGGGGAAAGTTTTCATTAAAGATTTCCATAACTAAACCTGCATTCAGGCTCTGCATCGAGACACACTCAATTGCCCAACAAACCTATATGCAGCTCAAAAGCCTTTTACCCGGTTATTCGTGAGCAGCTTTTAACTTTTCCTGTTGTGCTTCTTGGGAGATGCCACCGAATGATATTGATAGTATAAACAATAATGAGGTAAGATTTAAAGCTCGCAGGGCATCCAAAAATGTTGATAGTTTGCGAAGCATTTGCTAAAATTCATATAGTTTGAGAAAAATTTGTGATAGAAAATTCTTACAATGGATCCATCACCTGGTCGAAAACACACTCCACCCAAGCCAGTACTGCAGTGGTTCCCAAACGCAGCTCTTTAGGGCCGCATGCGGCCCCTAAATACATTTTAGGTTTGGAGAAAAACCATATTCGATATGAACAAAACGTAACCAAGACGGAAATTAAATTATGTAATACAAAGTCACTACTTGGCTCATTCCAAGTTGACTCTTCTAAACGGGTGCTATAGGGCCACATACACTATGTCAAAATAACAGACTGTGAGGTATGCGTAATCAGCCATAACTAGATATATATACTCTTGTTGGCAATCATATGTTACGCACACTGTGACATGCATTTATGTTAATGGTACGTGAAGGCGTGGTTGAAGGGGCATGTTTTTTGGGGGTGGGGTGTATGTTGCCACTGAATTTGATAAAAAGGTAAAGGATAAATTCTGATAATAGGGGGTTACGGTATCGCAAAGGTGGGCACCAAAGAAGTACTGGTGCTAACAGATGACGACACTTTGCGGAGCCACAAGGCTTCTCAAGCCCTACACGGATCATAGCTTAAGAAGTCTGGCCTACGTATGAACGTCCGCGCTAAGTGTGCCAGAATCCCCTCTCTTCCGTGGCAATTTAATAGCCTACTTCTCTTTCGATACATAGATCGTGGAATTTGTAGAAAATCGCACGAGTGAACGTAACAAGACTATGGCCATGATGGTATTTCTTCAGTTCCCCAAGCGTAGATGAAGAATGAATGCTTTTTCGGACGGTGTGGAGACCATTCTGCCATGGGCTATCATAAGACACAGGGATGGCAAAAGAGTACACCTAGTTTTATGCTAGAAAAGCTCACTGCTACTTTTGCGCTTACAATGTTCTTAAGAGATACAATGTAAAGTGAGGGGATTACGCGACGCGCGAGGCGCTCCAAATTCGGGGTATTCTTCATTGCCCAAACAAAAACCTGCATGCAGGCTCAGCCAGTGGTTTTGCATGGATCTGCCGACATAGGTGTCGATTGCCCTCACTAGGTAGCAGCTGCTATAAGCCTCGGCACATGCAATGTGTCGAAGAACTCCAAACAGAAGGCGCGCGAAGAGCACCGAAAAATTGGGGTTATATCGTAGGAAAATTCACATTTTTGTTTTCATTAAAGAAAGTAAGAAAAATTTTGGTTTTTGGAGAATCTGCATTGCTTGAGAGCAAACCCGATATTTTTTTTCGAGGAGGTAGGGGCGACTACTACGAAAACATTTAATCAACGGGGAACTATGCTTCTCTAGTATATACAAATTTTATGCAATATATGCCCCGAATGAAATGGTCTAGTACAGGGGTCGGCAAACGAGGGTCGCGACCCTTTTGAGGGTCTCGAAAATATTTCGGAGCATGGGCGGCTCTAAGAAATTTTGTTTGGGGGGGCAAACTCAAGTCCGTATTCAGGGAGGTTGGGAAGACCCTCCAGCAATATTAATGGTCAGCTCCAGGTAGTACAATAGCCTCAATAGGAGTATGCATAGGCGTAGGGGACCAAGTTGTTTTTTTTTGGGGGGGGGGGGCTGTAACGATCTGCCCGAAAAATAGAAACAAAAATTTCCGCGCGCTCCCCTCGCGTTCAAAATGTTGATGTACATATCATATAGGCATGCATTACCAATTACATACAATAATTTGCCACGTTACTGTCTATTCCATATTGGTTATAATTCTGGAGGAAGTCGTTACAATAATGATGATAATAATCAGTGGTGTGGCCAAGACTTCTCTCATGGGGGTGGGGCAGGCACTATGTTGTGTGATCGCCGGCCTGGGGTTGGGGTCTAAGGGGAGGGGTCCCCCTCCCCTTTGAAAATTTTTTGAAAAATTAGGTGTCCATAAATGCAATCTGGTGCCACATATGCTACCTTTGAAGTAAAATTTGTGTTAACAAATTTACTGTACGTATTTTAGGTACTAAAAGAACAAAATATTCATCACCCCCTACCCTTTGAAAATTTTTGAAAAATTAAGTGTCCTTACATGCAATCTGGTGCCACATATGCTACCTTTGAAGTAAAATTTTTTGCTTTATTTTAGGTACTAAAAAAAAAATTGGCGTCAGTGATGGGGGGAATGGCCTAATGGCTCCTCAAATACACCACTAATAATCATAATATATAAGTTCAACCCTTAAAAAACACACTGGTGAATTAATACCGAATATATAGGTGATGGTGCAATCCAAATCAGAACTATATTTTAATTACCAAGGAAGTTTTTTAAAGTATCGATTTCCGTTAAGTTACATTATTGCATTATTTTTCTTTCAGTAGGTGCCCGAAAAATTCTCAGAATATTGCCCGAATTTTCACAAAAATATTTTGTCGGGGGAGCTGCAGCCCCCCAGTCCCCCTCCTCCTACGCCTATGGGAGTATGGTTATTATTATGTATTTCAGCGATGCCCATGTAGTTTTCAAAAGCTCTTCAAAAACCATATCAGGCAGTCCATCATGAGCTGACTACTATAAAAATAAATACAACCATATCAACCGATCACTACCATACTACAATTGGGGTGGAGTAAGAGGCAGGTGAAATGGGCAAAGCGGCTTGATCCATTTGTATAAAATGAGCCCCACCTTTAAATATCTTATTGTTTCTTTCATTGGGTCACAATATGTTTCAGCTTTGCCAAGAAGCCATAAAATGTTGGTTTTAGGGATTGTTTTCTTAAACTAACGAAAATTTCGAGCATGAAGAAACTTGAAAACGAAATGATAGCACTAAGTATTTTGGATCTCAGTACCGTTCCGAAACGATTTTTTTTAAAGGGGGAGAGAAGTTCCCCTAACTCCGAACAACGTCTTATCCTATCTACAAATAGCTAGGCCACTAGTCAAAAGTCTCACTATACAGCTTTGATTGACTATTTGGTGTGTTTATTTTAAATCAACTGAAACGGCATACTTTAATAAATACAGAGGGGGAGAACCTTTTGCTTATAACAGGCCATTTGACAGTCATAAGACCGCTCGTGGGCCAACGGCGCTGTCAATTTGGACAAGGGAAGGGAAACCTCTCCTTCTATGGGAAAC
The DNA here is from genome assembly GCA_029531755.1 of Holothuria leucospilota. Classification (NCBI taxonomy): domain Eukaryota; kingdom Metazoa; phylum Echinodermata; class Holothuroidea; order Aspidochirotida; family Holothuriidae; genus Holothuria; species Holothuria leucospilota. Next base: position 2,137 of record JAIZAY010000960.1, on the reverse strand, counting down.
ACAATACTTTTGGAATACATGCCCGTTACAACTTTTTGTAGACAGATACCTATGCTAATCTGGCCAGGTGACACCCTGGCAAAACTGCTTTTAGTCGTGGATGATAATCAACATGGCTAATGGGTTGTGTATCTAATGACCCCGAAAGCTCTGAAGTGTTTGCAAAACTATGGTCATTTAACTCCAGCATTACCGTTACACTCTGTAAATGACATTATGATGCCTAAGCTAATCAGATTACAAACAAGCAACTGAGAAAACGCGCGCCGAAAAAATGTTTTGAAAGCATTTTATTAATGTTTAACCTTCGCATTGCATTGGAAAGTTATTCACTTCTTTAATTTTAAGCCCACTTAAAGAAAAGGGAGGGCCTAACCCATCTCAAATTACATGTTTTTTTTATTATTTTAATTTTTGAAAATTGAAGACCATGCTTTGCAAACTTTTGGGGGGGCAAGTGCCCCCCCGTGCCCCTATGGCGAGCCGCTAGTGTTTCGGAGGGTCGCGAAAAGGCCTTCGGAGCGAAAAATAATTGCCAAATTTCTCATTAAAAATAAGAAATGGGGCGATTCTAATCTAAGAACCAGTGATTTGCTTTATTAACACTGTATAACCAAGTCAAATCAAACTCCTCATACCGACCCGTCAATTTGAGGGCCACCAAGATTCCGAAGTAGAAATATGGGCCACCAAGCAAAGAAGTTTGGAGACCCCTGGTCTAGTACACAGGTTTTCTTCAAATCCCACTTATACCCGACGTCATTGGGGCTGTCTGGGCTTCGGGTCGGTGGCCCCCGTCGGGCGAATCTTGGCGCCACCAACTTAATAATAGTAGACATAGGCGTAGGAGACGGGGGGCGTTGCAGCCCCCCTAAAAATATTTCTGTGAAAAAATTCGGGCAGTATATTAAAAAATTCTGGAACTGCAAGAAAAAATTGCGATAATAAAGTTTTGTTAAATCAGTAATTTAAACTAACGCTCTAAGCATGCCCGACCGCCTGCCCAAAAAAAAAAAAAAATAAATAAAAACAGTGATTCCTGCCCGAAAAAAAGAAAAAACAATTATATAGTAGAGACTTTACACAGGCGGCGGTGCTCTATGCTTATCTTTCATCTGCCGTAGACGTTTTCCTGTTTCAGTGTTTTACGTTAGCATCACAGAACACTCTTTTCTTGAATACTTCGCAAAGTATCAAAATTTTCGCTCGCTCCGCGCGCTTTCAGTGTCATTATGTATTATCAACAGTGTCTTGAACGTATTCACACTTTTCATCGCTCCCCGATTAGGTTGATTGCTCGTGTGCATAGGCTGATGGGTGTGATTATGGAGCAGCACAAAATTTAAGAATGCAAAGCAGGGGAATTCTTTTTCCCTTCCTCTTCTTTTGTCAAAGTTATGTTAATGAAATTTGAAAGCTACTTTGGATGGCATAGCATCAAGTTCACCTTGTAATTGGCAAACGCATTTTTTGGGAACTGAAGATGTCTTGGTGCAGAGTCTGCATGCAACTTTTATCATGGAAATAAATGATTCCTAATGCAAATTTCCGTACCCTTGTCACGATTCGCACTATATATCTTACCGCAATTATATTTTAGGGAAATAAAATTACACGAAAGTTTTCTGGCCAAGACACTGATCCGAAAATTAAAGGTGTATCTCCATCCTCTGTCAGCAAGGGGGTACAGTGAAGAGTCGTTTTAAACGTATAATGTATGTATTTTGATAGTTTTCTATCAAACATCTTTCCCAAATTACCAAACTTTTCGTGGGCTTTGCGCACTTTTATCTTCAGTTCTGTTGTTATATTCTTTAACACCGTCTCAGTCACATACAACATGCACATTTTTCAACGGTAGTGGGTTCTACGACAGTTGTAACGCAAAATTTTGGTCAGCTTTGCTCGCAAGTGCCACGGGGTTATACTCCATGCCTCAGTGACTTGGAGGAACGGAGCGCATGTCCCCCATTGAATCACCCCAAAGGCGTTTAAGCTTTATCCTTGTAGTAGTCGGGTGAGGTGTGTTTTCGACTGAAGCATGTTTCCATTCATCATGTTCTATCACAAATGGTTCTCAAACTATCAGAGTTTTCTTTAGACCTAACCTCAATATTGTCCTCATTATCACTACCTT
>JAIZAY010000276.1:0-64967 GCA_029531755.1 Holothuria leucospilota | reverse complement strand
CATAAGTTATAGAATATGTCGCTGTTTCAGGGAACAATCCGGAATCTTTTCAAAGTTCATATGCAAAAGTTTAGACCTTTTACATTCATGTAGCTGAAAAGATGATGTTACTAACTAAGGGAGCAAGAAACATAGATTAATAAAGGAATCTGTATTACTTAAAAGGTGCATTTACCACAGTCGTTTACACTAAAAGACTGATGAAGATTTCACTTTTGTCGGCATTGTTGCAGATGACTTCAAACCATTGTCAACTATGAGGTGGTCTTTGTTTGAGGATTACACGTTAGATATGAAAGGATCAGAACTCCTCATTAGGAGGGTTTAAGTCAAACAAACTTAGAAGAGGAACTAAAGGACCTGTCAATCAAAGTCTCTTCCCATAAAAAAGATTAAAGTACCCTCAATGCATATTGTCTGATAGATGAGATTGGATGAGGTGCTTTATCTCCTTCCGTAACAGCTCCCTGGTACAAATAACAGCATAATACAGCTTATGAACTCATATTTTTGTGATCCATGACTGAACATCTTAAGTACAGTAAAAGGTAGTTTGGATAACTGAAACATACAGATAATGGGGGTTTTACTGTACTTCAGATACGCACTCCACATGAGGACATGTGTATGATTAGCCCAGCACATGTACTGTATGTCAACACTGAAGCAAGACCTTAGGTTTCAACCACACATTTAAAGTTGTGTCAGACATCCTGCAGACTTTGATCTCCTTAAGTTTAATACACACAACAAGGTGCATGAATCATGAATCTAATCATTTTGCAATGTACATTGGCAGTACAACATACTACAAAAAAGACCTATATCCCATTTTCCTGCAAGCAATGTGTTTTGTACATTAAGTTTAGTTGCTATCAAGTTTTAAGTCCATGAAAAATCACAATCAATGTTACTTGTATTTTGATGTAGAAAGATGGGGATGGTTTCCTTTCTTAAATGTACCTTTCCCTTCCTTCCCAACTCACAGATATCTGAATACAGTACAACTACAAAACAGAAGCTCTACATCCCATTTTCCAGTAAACAATGTTTTAAGTTTAGTTGCTATCAAGCTTTAATTGCTAATAATTTAGTGTTTGCAAGGGTACAATAAACAGGAGTTCTGGAGTTCTCCATACCGACATAGCTAGCCCTGCTGTTGACATTCCAGTACCCCTTCCAGTACCCTTCAATCTATCAAAAACTTCACACGAACGCCATTAATTTCAGCGCCCACTACATGTAGCTGGCACGAGTTGGTCAGCGGCAAAATCATCAAAAATGTCAAAAAGGAGTTGACAATTACTACTGGTGAGATGCATCTCATTTTCCTTATTCAGTCTAGTTTCCCAGTAAATAGGCCTAAAATTAAAGTCACCTAGGATGTGGAATGAGGGGTTTTTATTTCTATGTTTGACCATAATGTTGTGCAAATGGTCACACAGGAAAGAAACATGATCAATATGAGCACCAGGATCCCTATACCAGGAAGCAACGTAATGTTGGCTCCCATTAATTATAGAAAACACAGCCCAAACCGACTCACACCCATTTGAGAGGGATCTTGCACCAGTAGGGGCCAGATAGTTTTCAATAAGGAGCATAGTATCACCCCTCCTCAAGTGCCGTCATTTCTAAAAATAGTGAAATCCAAAAAGTCTGGAATGAGCTCCTTGTCAGTAACCGAATTATCAAATTTAGTCTCCTGCAATGCAACAATATTTGGTTCAGCAGAGTTAAGAAGAGCCTGGAGGTCAAGTTTTTTCCCTCTCAGACCGTTAACATTAATAGACATGCAGCATATCTCCTTCCTACAAAGTGTCTCTATGGGTTTTTTAACTGTTGTAGTAAATCGCCCTTTTGGTCACTGGAGGGAAATTTACACCTTTTTATGTGTATGAAAGTACAGTATGGCAGGAATTGAGGAAAATTTGACTCTCTTCCCAAGAAATAAACATTTTTCCAGCCCTGGTGTTAGGCTAGGTCGTTTGTGAGTTACAAGTGTTTGCTGCCTTCAGGAGCATAACTGGACAAGTTTAGGACTTGTTTTCAACAATATTACTCCAAAATCCAAAAATCACGGAAAAGGGTTATGCTTGAAACGGAATTTTGCGGAATTTGGAAAGTTAAAACGGAATTTTGTGATTTGTGAAGCAGAAAATCATTGGCCCTACATTTAGCAAATAATATACTTCATTTTTTATCTAAGAAAATATCTAGGCATATTGCTAATTTATTTTTTATCTAAGAAAATATCTAGGCATATTGCTAATTTATTAGAATAACAAATGTTGAGTGGTTCAATGATTCTGAATGTGTTTTATCTTTTTAAAGAGCTATGAATATCCTGCATACAGTACATTGATTGGGAGCTTTCCAGTCTTATATGCTAACTAACTTTAGGGCTAGTTTTAGGTCTCGGTGGGCCAGGAGACGTGTGTTTGCCTGGAGTGTCAGGCAGGAATATCCAGTGCTGGGTGTCAACGCCCAGCGCCGCCCACCGTAGCTACATCCCTGGTGACAGGTTAGCCCAGGAGAGCAATTTCAGAGAGTTGACGATCCCAGGAGAGTAATTCAGTGCTCTAATGGATTTTGTTTAAATGAAGGCCTGCACAGCCATCACACAGAATGGCATTTTTATATCTGCTAGGCCCAACATTAGGTCTATATGAAAATCATTGCAACAGCCTAAGGTGCAGAAAAAAAATATATATGTTTTGCATCCCCTCCCGCTTCCTCTTTGGGGGCCACATGCAATTATTTTTTATTTTTTATTTATGGAAAAATGAGAGAGAAAAGAAAAATTACAAAATATCTACCACAAAATATTTACTTGCAAACTCATTGTTTATGCAGTAACAGCTTTCTGATCACTTTCTTTAATGTATGTGTATAAAATTAGACACTGCACTAGCTCCCTATACAACCACCTCTAGCTCTCCGTGTGTCTTCGGTAAGTAATGTGTGGCACAATGAATTACATCAACATAGTTTCACAGGCAAGTTGTTTCACGTTCTCATGACAGTCTCATTTGGCTACATGTAAAGACTGGAATCACAGACTAGTGATTTATCTACTGTACGTTTCATTTTTAAGAAAAATGATAGCTCTCTCCCAACCATTGCCCTGTCCCTCAGACTTGTATTTGCTGTAAATTGTTGAAGCATATCATTTGCTCAAATCTGATGGATCACTATGAAGTGAATAAAATCCTCTCCACTAAGCTTTCAGAAAGAATCACAGTTGTGATACTCAGTTGGTGTCTGTTATTGACGATTGGGCTTCGGCCTTGGATAAAAGTAAACAGGTCGATGTCTTTATTTTAGACTTTGAGAAGGCCTTTGATACTGTTCCTCATGAACTCCTCAAAACGAAGTTATATTCTGTAGGGGTTTCTAGTAGGGCTGCGCCGGTTAAACAGTTAACCGGTTAACCGACCGATCGATCGGTTAAACGACCCCCAAATGTTTTGTTTAACCGTTTTTGCATCCTAATAAATCTGTCGCCGCAGTTCAACATTATACATAAACTCGTTTATGCAGTAAACTGCAGAAGTTGCTTGCCCAAATCCACGAAACAATGGGTAAACTTTGGATGAAAAATTACAGAAGGTTTAAAAAAAGACCTTTATAATGTCAGTTGCACAGTCTGCGTTGCGTTGCTTTGACTGGTACAGTATATCGATCCGTTCACCCCATGACCTGGGAGTGGTTTGCTGAAATAATGTGACAATAAACTCTTGCATGCAACTTTTGAAAAGGATTTAAATTATCAAAGGTGCAGGGATTAAACTATGCAGTACATGCTACAACAATCCACCATACCTTTCAGAGTGTGGAGCACCGTAAACTTGATAGATATGACTAAAAAAGTTACCTCTGGACGACAGAAAAATACATGCTTAATATCGTTCAAGATAAATGCACTTCGGGAATTTTCCCGGGCGTAACTTTCAAGGTTACATGTTTACAGTTCATCAGTCTCAAAACATATGCAATCTGCACAAAATAGTGACCAAGCTATGTAGTTCTGGGTTTCATCATGCAACCCTGGCCTGCAAGTCTTGAAAGTGCAACTAAAATATTTGTAACTACATTAGCCTCCCCATTTAAGCTGACTTAATACAGGTTATTTTAACAAAAGACGATTAAACATTTTTTATAATTTTTCCAACGTTAGTATAATTCCTGGAAAAGTTTCAACCCCTAAAATTCGCAGAGATGAGTGAAATTCTTTCGACCATTTCATTTATTAACCCCAAATTATAAAATATGGAGCATTCCAATGGTGAACTTCATGAATAATCATATTATTTTCGAACATAATTAGCACAGTTCGTTGGACTTGCTGAACGAACCGGCGCACTGTACGTACGTGCATTGTACAGTACAGTACTTGTAAGTAGCAGAGCTGATTGAGCTTGCTGAACGAACCGGGCCGGCCGGCCAGCCGTGTGCTTCGCTGCTTCGCACGTTGCATGAATGATCGTTCATGACACACCGTACCTACATTGTACAGAACAGTATTGCGTACGAGACAACTATGCCCGAGTCCCGTTATAACATAAAGTATGAGGGTACCTGCCGTTATCGAAAAGTTTTGCTGTTCATAATTACGAAGAAACTGGTATTTTCAGTAGGTACTACTGTAGGTAAAAAGGCATGCGATGTAAGACAAGTTAAAATTCAACGTTACAATTTTTTACAGAGCATGCAGTAATACATATGGGTAAAAATTTTCACACCATTACGACATAACGGTGCTGGAATTCTTTGCAGACACACGTATATTACGTATGAAGGTCACAGCAAGGTCACAAGGCACACTATAGTACACCGTATGTGGTACGTTTGTTACTCAACACTGCTCTAGGCGTGTGTGATACTGTATCACTATAACCGGAGAAGGGTGTCTTGAACTGCGATAATGCCAGTGATGTCCATAGGCTTCTCATCTTACGGTGCTATGTTAGACCGCAAAAATCTCGAAAACGGTAATCAGTGGCATAACAAAAAAGTATGCATGTTTGTGAAAAGTTTAAATAAATGCGTGATTCGCCCATGCGTACAGACTGCTTGCCAAAACATCGCAACTAATGCAAACATTTTAACTTGCACGCTACTTCGACGATCATCACTACCGGCGCCATTTTAAGTGTAGAAACTTTGGTATTTAAAGTGGTGGCGCTCTTCCGAAATGTTTATTTTGTTTATACACCTTGACTTGTTTTTATTTTTGGTTAACCGTTAACCGTTTGGTTATAAATAAAAACGGTTAAACGGATAGTGAAATAACCGGAAATGCACAGCCCTAGTTTCTAGACAAGTCATTAATAGGGTAGATAACTTTCTCTCTGATCGCTCACAATCTGGTTCTTCCGGTTCTTTCTGGTGTTCCTCAGGGGTCTGTTCAAGGACCTGTACTCTTTCTGTCATATATAAACGATATTGTCAAAGCTGCTTCTTCTGAAGTTAGGTTGTTCGCTGATGATTGTGTTTGTTAAAGGGTCACTGAAAATCACAGTGACTCCAGCGAGCTACAGAGAGACATTACTTGCCTGGGCCAATGGGCCAAAACCTGGGGCATTAGATTTCATTCAGCAAAGTGTAATATTATATCTGTAACTAGGAAAAATAGTCCCAGAATTTTTAAGTATACCCTCAACGGGGTTAATCTGATGAGAAACGACTCTATTAAGTACTTGGGGGTGATCATCACCAAGAACCTCAACATGGAGAAATCACATACAGTCTGTTTGAAACAAAAGAAACAAGGTCCTTGGCTTGTTACGTATGAACCTTTCTTTTTGTTCCAAGGAAGTTAAATGTGCAGCCTATAAATCTTGTAAATCCTATGTAACGTGGGTTGTGACTGGTGTATAGCTAAGTCAAATTATTTCCACGCCAATCACAATGCACGTTACCTGGATTTGTCAAAGGCGGCGCTACACGTATCAATCTGCATAGCAAACATACGTTCTTTTGATATGCTTTACCTTGCGCTGCGTGTTTTTGCTTACGAGACGGCATAGATGGCTGCGAAGGTCATAACCATACGTCATCTGTCTGTGTAACCACCAACTTGCGGAGAGTCCATTTTTTTACGAATAATTCTGATTAGAAGTGATTTTATGCCCGCATTTGTGCCCGAAGGGATGTTAACTTCCTTGGAACAGGCCCATAGGCAGAGAGAGGAGGGACTCATGTGGCTGTACCTCTGCTTTTTTTGGCTATGTTTATCCCTGAGTTTTGTTTTTAATTTAAGTGTATGCTGGTAAGATGACATGTGTTTTTGATTGTAGTTGATAATCTAGGAAGTTTGGAGTGATTTTTGTTTGGCTTGTTGGAGATGTTTTTGGATTCTTTTTTTTAGTGCTGAGTACATCCTCCTGCATAGTTTCCATAAGAAGCCTATACCCTAGTCTATACACATTATCATATAGATATTTTGTGGTTAGGCTAGAGATGCAAGTCAGTTAATGTTTAAAGGAAGATAGTCTTTCCAACTTCCTTGTTCACATGCATTGGTTTATCTTGAAAACGTGGTCTATAGTGATATTATTTTTGGTCTCTGGTCTAGAGGAGCATTAATGATTGTTTTGCTTTTGGTGATAGGCTAAGGCCTTGGTACTGTTCAGCTAGCCTCCTAGGTCTAGGATGTCAACATTGTCAAGGCGTGGTTCAAGTGCTAAGGTGGACCAGTCTGGGTCTGCTAGTATTTCTAGGCCTGATGCTAGTGTAGGCGATGGCCAAGATACTGCAGCCCCATGCGGTGTTTGTGGAGAGGAAGTCTTAGAAGAGCATGAGGCATTGTTATGTGAGTTTTGCTCAGTATGGTACCATATTACAGTAAATGTGAAAAGGTCCCCAAAGCAGTGTACACATTTTTTAACAGTCAGGCTAAGAAAGCGAGTGGGAAGTCAGTTTTTTGGTTTTGTAGTTCGAACAATTGCAATGGCACTGCTGTTCAGACTCTTAAAGCTGTGCAAAGCCTTCATGTATTGCATAAGGATTTAGAGGAGAAGTATAACCAGCTAGAAAATAGAGTCTCTGACTTTGAGGATCGCCTTGAAAGTAGGGTTAAAGAAGAGGTCCATGAAGCAGTAGAAATGGAATCTAGAAAGAAAAATGTAATCATTAGAAACCTTCCTGAGTCAGGTAGTAGTGAAGATTGCAGTACTGACGGATCGTTTTTGTCAGATTCAGGTGAAGGAAAGGACCGCGAAGAATTTGGTAGTATGCTGGAGATTATGGGTCTTTGCGATGTGGAGGTTGTAGAAGCTGTACGACTAGGGAAAAGGGAGGCAAATAAAGTTAGGCCACTTAGGATTTCATTGAAGACTGTTTATATGAGAAGGAAGGTGTTACAGAATGCCAAGTATTTGAGCAGGGGTGAAAGCCGTTTTAAAACAGTTTTCATATCCCCAGACAGAACACCTAGACAGCAGGAACATGATAAGTCACTAAGAATTGAACTCAAAGAAAGAAGAAACAAGGGGGAAAAAAACTTAATTATTGTAAAGGGGCAGATAATACAGAGGACAGGGAATGGTATTGTCAGCGAACCCCCTCTAGTAGTCAAAACGTAGGAGTTGGTCAGGGACATGTAAATAGTGTAAATAATGAAAACAGTAATAGTCAGGGATCTAGAAAGTATAACCAAATTGAAACTGATATGTTTATTGTAACTAAACTAAAAGGATTTTTTGTTAATGCACAGAGTTTAATTAGGAAGATGCCCTATTTAGAGGTTCAAGTTAGTTTACTCGAACCAGATTTCTTTGGTATCACTGAAACTTGGGCAAAGGAAGATATGCATCCCGACAGTGAACTTACAGTATGATAAGTGGTTACACAATGTACAGGATTGACAGAAAGCATAGAACAAAAATGAGAGGTGGTGGATGTATTCTTTATGTGAAAAATTGTTTTAACTGTGTCTTAAGGGATGACTTAACAAACCAGGATGGAGTTGACTCGGTTTGGTGTAATTTGTGTACATCACATGGGAGTAAATTGTTGATAGGACTTTGTTACAGAAGCCCCTCAAATAGTGAAACTGAGAATCAGGCTTTGTACAATCTTATTAGAATTGCTTCCACCGAGCAAGTTATTATTATGGGAGACTTTAATCACCCTAGTATAGACTGGGATAATTTGTGTGCTAAAACAGCTGACAGTGCTTTTCTTGATCTCATACAGGATTGCTTTCTTACTCAGCATGTAAATGAACCTACACATAAATTAGGCAACATTTTAGACTTAGTCCTTACTTCTGAGTCTGATATGATTGAGAATTTGGTTGTCGGTGATTGCCTAGCTACAAGTGATCATATGATCTTAAACTTTGATTTGGTAGTTAACGTTGAACTTAAGCAGAACAGTCACTTTCACTATGATTATAAGAAAGGTGACTATACGTCAATGAGGGAGTACCTAACTGAATTTGATTGGAGTAAAATGTTTTTTAACAAGTCAACACTAGAGATGTGGGACTCCTTTAAAGTTGTGATGGAGAACTGTGTCAAAAAATTTATTCCAAAGAGGGCAAGGAAATATGCAACTAAACCTAAATGGATGACTAAAGCTGCCCAGAGGGCTGCAAAGAAAAAGTATCGATTATGGAAGCAGTATCGAACTTGTAGGACGTATGCTAACTGTTGCATCTATAAGCAGAGTTTAAATGAGTATACTAGAAAGGTTAAGGAGGCAAAAAGGCACTTTGAAATGAAGTTGGCAGAAAACATTACAGATGATGGCAAATCTTTTTATGCATATACTCGTTCAAAATTGAAAACTAAGGACAAAGTTGGTCCACTTATTGACTCAAATGGTGACACAGTAACAGATAATGCTATAGCTGCAAATCTTTTGAACGATTATTTTGCTTCTGTATTTACAGTTGAGTCAGGTGACAACCTGCCTCAACCTAGACAAAATTTTGTGGCAAGTCAGAGTGAGGAATTACGTAATATTGTCTTTCAGCAGGAAGTTATTTGTAAAAAGCTGGAAAGTCTTAAACCTGACAAGGCTCCAGGTGTAGACTTAATTTACTCTAGAGTCTTAAAGGAAGCAGCTCAACAGTTGAGTTTGCCATTGTTTAAGATTTTTAAGAGTAGTATGGAGAGTTCATTAGTACCAGATGATTGGAGAAATGCCAATGTTGTACCTATTTTCAAGAAGGGAGTTAAAAGTAATCCTGGCAACTATAGGCCAGTGAGTCTTACTTCTCATATTTGTAAAGTGATGGAATCTATAATCAGGGATGTCTTGATTAACCACTTGAGTGTACATAAGCTAATCGGTGCCTCCCAGCATGGCTTCATGAGTGGTAAATCTTGCTTATCAAACTTGCTTCTCTTTATGGATGAGGTGACTAAGCATGTTGATCAAGGATTTCCTGTAGATGTTATTTACTTAGACTTCCAGATAGCATTTGACAAAGTTCTGCATCTTCGTCTTATTGCTAAACTTAAAGCTCATGGTGTGTCTGGCTTTGTAACTGGATTAAGGCTTGGTTGTCTGGAAGAAAGCAAAGGGTGCAACTTGGTGGTACCTTTTCTGACTGGTCAGATGTTTGTAGTGGTGTACCTCAAGGATCAGTGTTAGGACCTGTTCTGTTAACTGTTTTTATCAATGACATTGATGACAACATAGTCGGAAGTATCATAAAATTTGCAGATGATACTAAATTGTTTTCTAAAATCCAAGAAGAAGGTGATTTTGCAGCCCTCGAAAATAGCCTCGGCATTTGGCAATGCCGAGGTAAATGCCGAGACAGATTGACTTGACTTCAGCAAAAATTTTGCCGAGGCGATAGATTGCAGGACACGCGTACGGGGACTTACCGGTTACGAAAGCTGCACACTAGGCCTACACGGCTCGAAATGCAGCTTCGAGTAGCGACTTGAAAAGAAATCGTTTTCTGATAAAATTTCCACCACGATTGTAACATGAGCAAATATATTCAGTATTATTGCTTTATATACAAAAGATAATTGCAATTTTTCAAGTTTTAACGGAAAATCTTGATTTAAAAAGTTCGTTACGATGGGTATTTACTGTGAGTACAAAACTTACTGTCTGCTGTCACGAAAGTGATCACTGTACACACATGAGAATGACACGGCAGAGTGTGACCTTTAGATTTCAGAACCAGCCGTTTTATCTTTTTTAATGTGAAATAAAGTGGGAAAAATTCCCAAAGCGGCTGTATTGGTTTTATCAATGGAATTCCGGAGCTTAAACAAACAAATTACGTTAACCTACTGTGGTAGAAGTTTGTAAACAAGTAGCGTCGGACAGTTACCTAATGCCGAAGTAAAGAGTATTTTTGCCAAAGTAAATCCTTTTTACTTCAGCAATTTTTTTGCCGTAGCCAATATCTTATTTGGAAGGGCTGTTTTGCCTGTTTGCAGAATGATTTGGCTACCGTATACAAATGGTCAGAGGACTGGCAAATGTTGTTTAATGTAGATAAATGTAAAGTACTTCACATTGGTAGGAGTAATCCCAGTTCTTTATATTCCATGGGAGGAAAGGTATTACAGGCAATAGATGAAGAGAAAGACCTTGGTGTTATTATACATAAGTCCTTGAAACCAAACTGTAAGCATGTTTCTGAGGTAGTTAAGAAAGCAAATAAAACACTGGGCATTTTAAGTAGAACTCTGGTTTTTAAGGAAAGGGAGATTCTGCTGCCACTTTACAAGTCTTTAGTTCGTCCTGTTTTGGAGTATTGTAGTCCAGTTTGGAATCCTCATTTACGCAAAGATGTTAATCTGATTGAAAAGGTTCAGAGGAGGTTTACACGTATGATACCAGACATACAGCATATGTCTTATGAGCAAAGACTTGATGATCTTGGTCTTATGTCTTTAGAAATGAGAAGGTTTAGGGCGGATCTTATTGAAACTTATCGTATTATTAGAGGTTTTGAGGAAGTAGAGCCTGCAAGTCTCTTTGAAATGAGGTTTGGATTTACCAGAGGGCACAGCCACATGATATATAAGGGCCACTGTAGTCTGAATACAAGGAAGTACTTCTTTACACAAAGGGTCATCAATGCTTGGAATCACTTGCCATCTGAAGCTGTTGACTGCACATCCATCAATACCTTTAAGTCCTTCCTCACCAAAGACTTAGGAAGTTCAGCTTTTCTCATAGAGTTGTTAACGAGTGGAATAGTCTGCCTGAGTGGGTAGTTAACTCCACATCTGTGCACTGCTTTAAGGTTAACATTGACAAGTTCTTCCATAAGTGTGGTAGAATCTAATTGTGCTGGGCTCGTTTGGTGTTGGTTGGTTCTTTGTTTTCAGTTAAGGTTGTTTGGACTTCAGGGTATCTTATGGGGCCTTAGCCCTCCTTTGCCCTTTAACCTGTTATGTTATGTTATGACTGTTTGGGGCGACTAATGGGGGATTATATGAGTCTTTGACTCCCTTCCCCATCAGCCACCTGCTTAGTCAGGTGGCACACAGGTGAATAACAGGTGAATAAATGTTCTTTCTCATCGAATGACGTGATTGAAAGAAATCAGAGAGGTTCACAGTGAGTGTAAGAGTGTAAAAATAGGCCAAGTTGTAAGCTTCGTCCAGAAAATTGTCGTACCTTGTTGATATATATGTAGGCCTATAGTGTATTATATAGGCCTATAGTGTATTATATAGGCCTATACACATATAGGCCTAAATCGGAATGCCTGTGGGCGGTTTACGGTCGTTTCGTTCGCCCCCAAGTGCTGACCAGTTCGCCCCCCAACTTATTGGCAATATACCAAAATTTTCGGCATTTTTGTGCCTCTTCTTCCTTTTTGTTGCGTTCTTTGCACTATGTATAGAAGTAGCAACGGCTCATATACATTTATTTTTGGTGTAAAAATACCAATTTTTTTTTAATTTTGCGTTCATAGGCCCTATTTTCTTTTTAAGAACGTTTTATTTTTGTGCAGTGCACCGATCTCTTTTTTGGAATCACATCCCTCTTCTCTTTTATTATCGGTATCCTTTTCTTTTCTTTTTTGCTTTTTTGAAATACCATTTTCTATTCGTTTGCCTTGAATTTTTTTTACTTGATGTAAAAAGCAAGAAATTACTATTCATGACACAAAACTTCAACTAGCACAGAGATCATGTGTAAGTGGCGGAAGGGCCTATTTCATTTTCAGTTCAAGTGAGTCCTCTAACCAATTTCTTTTCCACAACTCATGCCATTTTGTTGCTGCTGTAGTAAAAAATATAACCGAAAAACAATATCAACTGCATATGAATACATGAAAATTGAATTTTTTACAACTTAGTCTCAGTGAAATCGAGGGGGCGAACTGGTAGGTACTTTGGGGCGAAACGACTTCCACTTTGGGGCGAACTGGCAAGGGGGCGAACTGGCAAGGGGGCGAACTGGCAAGGGGGCGAACTGGCAAGGGGGCGAAACGACCGGATACCCTGTGGGCTAGGCTAATATCACAAACACCTTGAGTGCAGTTAGGCTAGGTTAGCTAAGTCAATCAGTCAATGAAAAAACCTGTGAAGTGGTTTACCTTGTCTTTTAATACAGGCCTTGCCCTAACTTAGACCTAGAAGTACACATGTTTACCATAATAACATTAGGTCTGCCTGTGGCTGATATGAGTGACTTAGGCCTAACCGGCCGCCTTGGTACATAGACTTACGTTAGGCTAGCCTAACTGTTTTGTTTACAAGTCGTGCACTGGCATATGGTCTTCTGGGTTTCAACAAGGATTTTTCACTCTCTCAAAGATATCGCTAAATTTGTAAGTATCCTTAATTCCTGTAAATGTTACGAATCGTTAAGACTCAAAGAAACGAAAATTGTTCACCTGGTTCCCGTCTGAACTCTGAATTCGATGCAATTACTCCGGCTATTTCGTGGCTACGTTTTCCTTCACAGTTACACTGCTAACAGCTACTATACCCTGAAGCGAGCTAGCCTCACATTCAGTCTTGCTTTCAGCCTCACATTCAGTCTCGTACGGCGTTCTAATGGGTGCACACCATAGAGCAGGATATCCTGCTCTATGGTGCACACCGCATTTTTCTGCAAAACAGATAGTTCAAAATTACTTCTGCTCATCTGCGCTAGATAAAAAAAATAGCGCTCGTGCACTGTTCACCAACGGAATGGAGGTTAGGTTAGATAACATAACATAACATAACATAACATAACAGGTTAAAGGGCAAAGGAGGGCTAAGGCCCCATAAGATGCCCTGAAGTCTATACAGCCTTAACTGAAAACAAAGAACCAACCAATACCAAACGAGCCCAGCACAATTAGATTCTACCACACTTATGGAAGAACTTGTCAATGTTAAAGGTCAAGAGCAGTCGTCCCAAACTTATTTTGAAGCAACAGCTAAATCTCACAATTTTCTTCTTATTTCTCTGCAAAGTATCTTTCACAATATTTTAGGACTTCAGTATTGCATATTCAAGGTAAACCAATCAGTTACTTCTAGTAAATTTCACGTTTGAGGAGAAAAAATATTGTCATATGACTCTCAAGAGCCAATCATGAAACAGGACAGTCTACTACACTACTTCAAGTTGGGGTGACTGCATATCCCCTTTAACCTTAAAGCAGATCACAGATGTGGAGTTAACTACCCACTCAGGCAGACTATTCCACTCGTTAACAACTCTATGAGAAAAGCTGAACTTCCTAATGTCGAGAATTGCAAAACACTTAACAAGCTTCTTACAATGGCCCAGGCGCGGTTTTACGGGGGGGGGGGGCTTTGGGGACTCAAGCCCCCCCCCCCCCAAAATTCGCTCAAGCCCCCCCCCCAAAGTTTCAGAGGTTGTGTTATGCTATTTTGCGTGTACTGAGAAAAACAAAATTGCCCAATACACCAATGTGCACATCTTGGTCCAGTGGATTTAATTTGTCAAGGGAAACTGTCGACTGTGTCTCGAAATCACATATTAGGTTCACGATTTGATACAATGGAAGTTGGGTCAGATAAGTAACATAAGTAACATCTATGATAGTATGATGTACGTACATGTAAATCAAGTTAACGGATTAATCATCTATTGGAAGTTCAAAACGAGTCATTTCGTCGCTGATCTCGTCAAGCTGTACTAGCAGTCCTTTTAAGTCAAATCTACAGGCCGAATCGTTATTCCCATTAATGTGGTCCAGTTGCTCGTATCTCTCAGTATGGTTTGCTACATTCTTCCAAATAAAAAAAATATATGCCTGTATATACATTACATCTATGCGGTCAGGGGCGGTGCCACTCGGGGGGAAGGGAAGCCTATCCCCTCTTATTTGCAGGAAAAGAGAAAAAGAGTAGGAAAAGAAGACGGAAAGGAGAAGAAAAGAGGAGGGCGGGGTAGGCCTATATCTGATCCATATAGTTATCCAGAGCT
The DNA here is from genome assembly GCA_029531755.1 of Holothuria leucospilota. Taxonomy (NCBI): domain Eukaryota; kingdom Metazoa; phylum Echinodermata; class Holothuroidea; order Aspidochirotida; family Holothuriidae; genus Holothuria; species Holothuria leucospilota. The sequence goes on along the minus strand of JAIZAY010000276.1, from coordinate 50,576 downwards.
TCCAAGAGCCCATATTCCGGTTTCTACCAGCCTTTAGATACGATTTTATAATACACAAATGAAGCAAGGCAAATTTTTTTAATAGTTCGAGAATATTTCTGTGGACTCCACGCACGTATTTTTGCGTAAAACTTTTCCCGACTAGAAGGCAGTAATGTGTCCAAAAGGGGACTTCAGGAGGTTTGTTGATACATACCCTTAGACAAAAAAGGCTCCTCTTTCACCTAACCAAAAATATTAAGAATGTTTTGAAGCCATATAGTCGGGTCCAAAAATATCCCAAAGACAACACCATTTTTACAGCTAAGTAACCTTTAAGTAACCAAAATTTCTCAAAAGACCCCTCCCCTTAGACCTATCCCTAGAACAGCCCTCTTTTACCCAACCAAAAGTTAAAATTCACGAAGTTATGAATATTTTCCAGCCATATATCTGTCAAAACTGTCCCGAAGACCGCACCATTTTGCATCTTAGCAACCTTAAAGAAACCAAAATTTCTCACAGGAGAGGAGAACACCCCTCCCTTTAGACCTCTCCCCTAGGAGCGCCCTCTTTCCCCAACCAAAAATTAGAATTCACAAAGTTATGAACATTTTCCAGCCATATATATCAGTCAAAAAATAACCCAAAGACCGCACCATTTTGCATCTTAGCAACCTTAAATTAGCAAAAATTTCTCAAAGGGATGGGAACATCCTTCCCCTTAGACCTCTCCCCTAAGAAACCCCTCTTTCGCCCAACCAAAAATTAGAATTCACAAAGTTATGGACATTTTCCAGTCATATAGTCAAAAAATTACCCAAAGAACGCACCATTTTGCATCTTAGCAACCTTAAATTAGCAAAAATTTCTCAGAGGAAGGGGCGACCCCTCCCCTTAGACCCCTCCCCCAGGACGGCGATCACTCAACCCATGCCCCTATCAAAATAACCTTGCGCCGTCCCTGGTTATGGTACTGTTTTTATTATCATTGATTTCAGCGTGCGCGTGGCCGATTTACATATGAGAGAAAATTTTATGATTCTTCCGTTTCAAGTCCCCCCTAAGCCCCCCAAAAGTATCGATCTAGAACCGCGCCTGCAATGGCCTCGAACCCGAGAATCACATTGAACCTTTAAATAATTGCAAGATGACAAAGGATTCCTTCCAGAGAGAAATTTGTACACCTGAAGCATGTCCCCCCCCCCCCCGAAAACAAGGATGAGGTTTAGTGTAACGACCCAATTTCCAACCAATTGGTTCAAGTCGAGACGACCGCGGCCTTTTTCCAGTTGTGGCTCACTGGCTTGTTTTCCCTCCTCCGTTGTTTATGCTGAGCACCAAGCACGAAGGCAGTATAGGTAGGTGGTATGAACCGGCCAGGATTTGAACCCTAGACCTTAACTCCGGCTGCAAGTCGGATGCTCCACTGCAGTCGGTCCAACCAATTGGAAAGCTCAGTATTACATCCCCAAAATTTTTAGAGGGTGCAGTGTATTATACCATGTTTTTGAAGGGACGTGCTCATCTTAATTGTGTTGTGGATGTTGTACCAAAATGTATTCAAGTACATACACAAAATGGTTGGAAATTAAAGGAGCTGAGTAGTGGCGTACTTCCAAAATAAATACATCATACGAAACGAGATGATTACCCTCTGTGCGGGGCTAATTTTAAAAATTTTAATCCTAACGCGTTTTATATTCTCATTTAAAATAATCTTGCAAAGTAATTTTGCAATAACGTTCCTATACTCTTTCTTGGGTTATTTGATTTTACACTTGCAAGATATTTTACACTTTGTTCTTTTGAATTTCTAGTTCGCTACTTTTTCTTCTGGCACCGGCAATTTTGAATCGTTTCCACTTGTATCGGTTCTGATCGATGTATCTACCCAGGCATGCAGTACACACAACTCACAACGTACGTACGTACGTAGTATATTAGCGTTACTAGTGGCAAGGCACACGCCTATTTCGCGCATCATCTGCAGGAGGTTCATGAACAATATTGTGGATTTTGTAGGTATTGAAACTGTTTTTTTCGATCAATGAGTTTGTTTTTCGTGGTAGACCTAGGCCCTAACGCTAGCCTAAGTTAGGCTAACGTTAGAACTGTTAACGAAAGTAACAAGTGTACTGTTACACCAGGCACACTGCATGCATGGCTTTGATAAGTATCGGTATCGGATCGAATCGATAAACCAAGAAGCATAACCGGATGTGACGTAACGAAGTCGGCGGGTCCGAGAATTTATTCTACTTTGGCGACTACTCAGCTCCTTTAAAGGTACTTTAGCAGGGGCGTAGATTTCTTTTCAACTTTGGGGGGGGGGGGGTGAATTATCGCAAATCTAGAAAATGTGCACGCGAAGCCTATGACGGGTGGGGTCCAGGGACAAAGCCCCAGTGCGGGTCGAGGGGGCGAAGCGCCCGGAAACTCCTGGGTTTTAATGTCTCAGAAGTGCCAGTAAGACTGTTTTACGGGGTAAATTTCAGAGGTAATGTTCCTGGGTATTGGTATTTTTATACATTAAGGAAAAGCTATTTTGAGCATAAAGCTCACTGATAAGCTGCACTGGACTGAAATTGTAGAAGAGCAACAATGTCCTGTTAAGCTTAAAAACTTCAACTTATTTACAGGGTCATCTCAGGCAACTAGATTTTGAATTCGGAGATCATTACACCGCAAGTTGGCTTGAGATCAGTGGCCCAACAGGTTTTTGTGATGCGGGGACCTTAGATCATGGCGTAATAATACATCAGTACCCCCAAGTCTGCGTAAATTGCACATTTATTTTTGATGCGCCCCTGCATTTGTATACAGCAGTTTTGATCTTTCGTTTGTCACTACATAAAGGTGAAGGGGTTAAAGGCTGGGGAAGGGGTGCCCCTCCCCTTTAAGAAATTTTTGTTTAGTTAAGGTATTTCAGATGCAAAATGGTGCTATCTTTGGGATGTGTTTGGAACTGATCATCTATGGCTGGAAAAAGTCCATAATTTAGTGAATGCTAATTTTGGTAAGGTAAAAGAGGAGAATATGTTGTCTATTAAGAGAAAGATACGTTGTCAACAAACCTTCTGAAGCCTCCCCCTTTTGTCTATTTTATTGCTTTCTATTTGGGGAAACTAGTTTTGACACAAAAGTACGTGCTTGGATTCCACAGAATCATTCTTGGACTCATTATAGGCTCGCCATAGGGGCACGGGGTCACTTAATTGCCCCCCCCCCCCAAAAAAAAGTTTGCAAAGCATGGTCTTCAATTTTCCAAAAAAAAAAAAAATAATAAATAAATAAAACATGTAATTCGATGGGTTAGGTCCTCCCTTTTCCTTGACTCCGGGCATAAAATAAAACAAGTGAATAACTTTCTATTGCAAACATTAATAAAGTGCTTTCAAAACGACATTTTTTCGGAGCGCGTTTTCTTAGTTGCTTGTTTCCTATTATATGTACTTCAGACATCACAAATGGCCCTACCATTAGTGTGAGCTAAGGTAATTAAAACCGAATGATCACGCTGTGATATTTGTAATCTGATTAGCTTAGGCATCATAATGTCATTTACGGAAGGTAACGGTAATGCTGGAGTTAAATGCACATAATTTTGCAGAGCTTTCGGGGTCATTAGATATACAACTCCCATTAGCCGTATTGATTATCATCCACGACTAAAAGCAGTTTTTCCCGGGTGTCACCTGGCCAGATTAGCATAGGCTAGGTATCTGTCTACAAAAAGTTGAAACGGGCATGTAGCCTAAACGTATTGTGTTTCCCATAGAAGGAGAGGTTTCCCTTCCCTTGTCCAAATTGACAGCGCAGTTGGCCTACAAGCGGTCTTATGACTGTCAAATGGCATGTTATAAGCAAAAGCTTCTCCACCTCTGTGCTAAAGTGTACCGTTTCAGTTGATTTAAAATAAACACACCAAACAGTCAATCTTTGCTCAGTGAAGTGAGACTTTTTGGCCTAGCTATTTGTATATAGGATCATAGACGTCGTTCTGAGTTCGGAGAATTCCCCTCCCCCTTTAAAAAAATTTCGTTTCGGAGAGGTACTGAGATTCAAAACAGTGCTATCATTTTATCGTTTACAAGTGCCTTCGGTGCTCGAAATTTTCGTTAGTTTAAGAAAACACTCCAGAAAAACAACATTTTATCTCTTCTTGGCAAAGCTGAAACAAATTGTGACACAACGAAAGAAACAACAAAATATTTAAAGGTGGGGCTCATTTTATACAAATAGATCAAGCCGCTTTGCCCATTTCACCTGCCTCTTACTCCCCCCCCCCTCCTTATGGAGTAGCGATCGGTTGATGTGGTTGTATTTATTTTTAAACTAGTCAGCTCATAACTGACTGCCTGAAATGGTTTTTGAAGAGCTCTTGCAAACTGCGTAGGGCATCGCTGTAATACATAGTAATAACCATACTCCTACTGTACTCTCCGGAGCTGACCATTAATATTGTCGGGGGGTCTTCCGAACCTCCCTGAATACGGACTTGAGTTTGCCCCCCCCCCCAAAAAAAATCTTAGAGCCGCCCATGCTTGGACTATTACGAAATATTTCCTTTCCGTCATAGTGCATTATGAAAGGACATCTAAGGCTAGCAGATACCTGTATAGGGCCTCCTTGAAGCTCTGCATTAATTATATTAAATGGGGTAAATGGCATAGTGGGTACTCCTACGTGACATCCAAATGATAATATAGAGTATGACGCTAAACACTTTACAAGCATCGTATGTTTACTAATTTTGAAGGAATATCCAGACGAACAGCCAGGGACGTAGCCAGAGGGGAGCAGTGGGAGCGACTGCTCCCCCCTTTCAGCGTCGAAAAAATGTTAAAACTGTTATGTTTTTGCAGGGTATTTTGTCAGTGCTCTTTCTTGAATTCTCGTCAGCTTTGTTAAGTTCATGACCAGGACCGACACCAGAGGGGGGTGTGGGGGTTGTGACACCCCCCAAGATCCAAGCAGTCGGCAAAATCCTGCCCTAGTCGGCAAAATGAAGGAAAGAGGGAAATGCAAACGAAGGAAAGTTAGAGGGAAGAAGAAAGAGGAAAAAAGAGAAAAAAAAAAGAGGAGAGAGAAGAGGGAAAGAGAAAGACTGAGTGAACAGAGCAAAGAACAGGGGAGGGAGTCACAAAGCAGGGCAAGAGGAAGGTGTTGGTGCATACGGAAGACAGGAGATTGGGATGCATTTGTAGACAACGTTTATCAAAATATTTTCAAAGCCCGTAACCAACACTTTTTGAAACTTAAAACATATTCTGTTGGCAAGAAAGCTACGTAGGGCTTTTCGGTATCATTGTATACTAATGGAGTTCATCGTTTATGTGGTATTCTGGCATTGAGTCGGTAAATTCTGCACCGTATCGTTTCTTTACTAATTAAAAAAAGTAAAAAAAAAGTAATAAAAAAGTAATAAAAAAAGTAATAAAAAAGTAATAAAAAGGTAATAAAAGTAATAAAAAAGTAATAAAAAAGTCGGAAAAATGAAGAAAATATGAGGAAAAGAAGTGAAAGAAAGAGGACAATTTCTGTAATCAGAACCCAAAATTTTCGACGCGCTACGCGCGCAGTAATGTCACTCCAGTTTCTTCAGTAATTCTATTCCACATGACTAGATAGCATAAGTCCTGTCAACCTTACCAAGTAACATGTAGGCAGGTTATGTAGAGGTCGTACATTTCATCCCATATCGCAAAGCCTAGTTGCTGTTCTCTGGTTGTGTCATGCGGTACGGTCAGTTGGTGAGCGACTCATGGAGTAATGAAGTTTGGCTATTTCATCGGGTAGTCGAGGTGGTTTCGACACAATGTAGGCCCCTATGTTGTCCCCGATACAGTCTACAACTCCCACAGCTTTTATGTTTTTCTTTTTGTTCTTAATGATAATGATAACATGTTTTTTTGTGTCAGCCTACCAAAAATTTTGCAATTTTACGATTCAGACTCAAAAGAACAGAATCAGTGCGCAACTCGGCTCTTGGCATATTAGGTGATATAATGCAAAGTATACGGTACTCTGCAATTGCATGGGATAGTTAGGCTCCTTCATATGCCCTTCTCACCCCCTCGACATGCTGTCGGAACTTGGGGTCGCTGGCATGGCCCTTCCTCATGTCGGGAAAATTCTGTCGCCACCCATGGTCGGTCTACTTATTTTAGCTTTCAAAAGGGTCATTTCTGCGACAAAACCCAAAATTTTCGATATGCTTTGCCCACTCTTCCTCAGGTTCGTTACTAATAGCTAAATACAGAACAAACCCTTTCCATCTTTTCAAGAATTAATTTCATCTCATTTCGCTAAACTAAGTTAACTTTCTCTTGAGTCTGTCTTTCGGTACGACTAGTGACTCGAAGAGGGAAGTACAATGTAAGTTGTGCCCCATAGGGCCCAACTGCCTGGACAATTGACCTCAGTGGCGTACACAGGGGCAGGACATTGGGCCCAAATTCCCTCACGGATGTCAATTTTTTTCAGTTCCTACAAAAAAACGTATATGTTTTAACACAAGTTTCTCTTCCAAAGGTGGCATATGTGGCACCAGATTGCATGTAAGGACATCTAATTTTTCAAAGATTTTCAAAGGGGAGGGGGACACCCCTCCCCTTACACTCCTCCCCCAGGCCGGCGATCACACAACATATTGCAAGCCCCCTTGAGAGAAATCCTAGGTACGCCATTGGTTGACCTAGATAAGCTTTAAATAAGCATAGATTCTTTTCAGTGTAAGCTTACCTAAAAATTTCGCGCGCTTCGCGCGCTTAACAATTTCACAGTTTAGATTTCGGGAAAAACCTTAAATCGGGTGGAACCATTTTCCTCTAGTATATACAAAATTTTATGCAATATATGCCCCGCAATGGCATGGTATAGTACACAGATTTTCTTCAAATCTCCTCTCACCAACTTCTCGACGGCATCGGGGCTGTCGAGGCTTCGGATCGTTGCCCCCCCCCCCGTTTGGGCAAATGCTGGCACCACCCGTGCTGGACCACTACCGGTGGACTATCGGTTCTCAGCTCCAACTGCATCTCTTATCAACACTTTCAGTCGGCATTTGCTTCTTTTCAGTCGGCAAATACGGCACCACACCCCCCCCCCCCCCCATGATCCCATGATAAATGCTCTGGCGACGGGCCTGAGTCCATCATAATTCAGGGACGTAGCCGAGGAAGGGGGGGGGGCAATAAATACTCCCAACGTTTTCTAATCCTATCCAGATATCTGACAACTCGAATCAGTAACGATCAGGTCCAACTCCATTCCACTTTGGGGCTATCGCCGCGGTCCGCTCAGCCTCTGTGATGACGTCATTCGTTGGTCTTAAATCACATTTAAGACCAGGCACCCTCGCATTTATCCCCTAATTCGATGACTAGGCATTAAATTCACCTTGTAATTGACAAACGCATTTTTGGGAAGTGAAGATGTCTCGCGGCAGAGTCTGCATGCAACTTTTGTCATGGAAATAAATGATTCCTAATGCAACATTTTCGCACCCCTGTCACGAGTCGCGCTTTATATCCTATATGACCATTTTATATTAGGGAAATAAAATTACACATAAGTTTTCTGGCCAAGACCGGCACTTATCCGAAAATTAGAGGTACATCTCTATTCTCTGTCAGCAGGGGGCACGGTGAGGTGTCGTACAAACGAAAAATGCGATGTATTTTAATAGTTTTCTATCAAAAATCTTTCCCAAATTTTCGTGCCCTTCGCGAACAGTAATCTTCGGTCCTATTGTTATATTCTTTTATACCGTCTCAATCGCATTAAGATTGTTCAACGGTAATGTGCTCTACAACATTACTAATGCAAAATTTCGGCCCGCTCGCTCGCAATTGCCACGGTTTATATTCTATACCTCAGTGACAATGGCATGAAGGAATAGAGCCTATTCCCCCTCGAATCACCCCAAAGGTTTTTAAGCCTTATTCTTGTAGGGGAAGGGTGATGTGTGTTTTCGACCGAGTCATGGATCTATTTAACCATGTTCTATCACAAATGGTTCTCAAACTATCAAAATTTTCGCGTGCTCTGCGCGCTTTAGACCTTACCTCAATGTTGTCCTTATTATCACTGCCTTCTGATAACAATATCCGGAGAAACACAGCAGAAAAAGAAAAAAACTGTGTACGAATCATCAGGTAGAAGAATCGTCTTGTAATTTGCAGAAAGGTTTCGATGCGGAATTTAAACTGTTTCCATGCAGATTCTGAGTGCATGTTTTTTTCATGGAAATGATATGTATGTAATGCAAAATTTCAGCGCGATTCTCTCGCAATCGTCATGGATTGCACTCCATTTCTTGACAATTATTAAAGTAATAGTACAGTTCCAAAGTTTTTCAAGGATAGCTCCATTTCCCATCTAGGCCACCTAAACTTAGCAAAAATTTGTCAAAGGTGAAGAGTTTGGGCGCGAAAAATGTTGGTCACATTCTTTGGGCATGTCGTTGCAGCCCCCTAAATCAAATTAGGCCCTTACGCTTATGTATTACATCCACTGGGGCGGAATATTTTGACGAGAATCATTTATTTAGACACCACCCTCGCTCTCTCTAATATCAAAAATGCTGTCTTCGCACGTCCACAGCAGCATTTACAATCACTTCGATAGAAATTGCTTGAAGAGACTGGCACTCATAGGTTTTAGGTGTCACACATAAGCTCACGTACCGCCGAGCCTATGCATACATTCTGCATTGTTTCAAACATTACCAGATATATTTGAAACTGCAACATGCTATGAGTGCCACTCCTTTGTGATATCTGCCCGGTAATTCTACATGAACAGATGAAGGGCACTAGGTGAATCTAGGTCTATGTTATGCAATTATGCGTAATCGATTGATGCATTTTTCCTTCTCTTTAAACATTAGACACAGTATAATCTGATAATAACGGTGTGTAATTCTGCTACAAAATATGAAACTTTATTTGTCCATCAGTTAAGTTCGCCAGATGTATTAAAGTCCAGACATTAGGCAATAAACAACAATCATTCCCTGAAAATATTGTAAAAGAGCACTATGTTTGTCTTTCTGGTATAATATGTAAAAGAACATGTAAAAGGTGTAATGTTTTGACAGTTTCGTCATTATCATATGATATCATATTCATATTACCAGCAGATTTTTTTTTTCCTGTTTGAAGTTTTTTACTACATGTTCTTAATTCAAACAGGAAAAAATCTGCTGATAATATGAAATCATATGATAATGAAGAAACTGGCAAAACATTGCACCAGACTGCATGTAAGGACCTTCAATTGTTCCAAAATTTCTCACAGGGGGTAGACCCCTCCCCATATCAGTCACAAATGTGCTCCCCCCCTTGCAAATTCCTGGCTACGTCGATGCGAACATGCTTTCAGCAATAAGGAATGAGAGGGAGGGAGCCTCGCATCAATATGGGATCTGTCAATGTAATATGTAGCATGATGTGGAAGGTTGAAAGTACGTATCTGCCGTTATACATTTTTCAAATATTTTTACAGAACACTTCGCGCGGAGCCATTATCGGTATACATGGTCATGGGCGTCCGCAGAAAAAATTCAAGGGGGGCAAAATTTTTAGGGGGCCTAACTTTTTTCGTGGGAAATACTTTACTAACAGAAAAGAGCTTAGATGCTACTTCCACACAGTGTTGACAAAGGCGTCGCCAGGAATTTGTCAAGGGGGCGCGAAGCCCATAGACAGACTCTCAGCGCTCCGTGCCACCACTGGTTGGCGCGGAGCGCAAGAAAATTTTGGCCCAAAATGCTTCCCAGATCACTAGAAATGGCACTTCCAAGGCCTATTTACCGCATATAAAATGGGAAAACACTATCAATATCGTAAATATAAACTTTAAAAAATACCAAAAATATGCTCGGGGGCTGCTGGGGCCTGAGTGTTGATATTTTTATTAAATTCCTGTTTTGAGAGTAGAAATTCACACTGATTTAACTGTTAAGAAATGTTGGTGTTATATTTTCTTCGTTTTTTCTTTATTTTTTCTTCGTTTTTTCAAGTTTTTGATTTTCCAGGGGGACAAGTGCCCCCCTTGCCCCTCCCCTCCGGACGCCCATGTACATGGTGACTGTTAATACACTTACGACGAAAACAGCATTCTGAAACGCACCTATTAGTCCTTCACCCCTTTTGCTACACTTATTAGGGAGGTCTAATATCATCTCCCTGCACCTATACTTCCCCACAGATATTTGGAGATGTATCTCTGTTCTTCAGAAAGTGTTGTTATCAGAATAGTTTCATGTATTGGTCATGACATGGAGTGCAAACCGTGACGAATGCGCGAGAAGCGCGCCCCAATTTTTCATTAAATAAGATTTCCATGACAAAACCGGCGTTCAGGCTCTGCATCGAGACACTTTCAGTTGCCCAACCTACCTACTAGCCACTGCCATAAGCCAGTCTTTTACCTGTTACTTCGTAAACTTTCAACTTTTTGCTGCTGTACTTCTCCAAAAGTTGCTATCGGAAGATAGTGATAATAAGAATAACCCTGACGCAAGGTTTGAAGCGCAGGCGTGTAGCTACGGGGGCCTGCCCCGCAAAATTGTGCGTGTCCTAATAAAACGTGTAAGAATTAAGGACGGCGATCGATGCCGTGACCCCCCATTTGATACCTAGGCCCCCTAAAAATTTCATCCTAGCTACGCCCCTGTTGAAGCGCGCGGAGCCCTCGAAAATTTTGATAGTTTGCGAAGGATTTGTTAAAATTCTGATAGTTTGAGAAACATTAGTGATAGAAAATGAAGCAGAGACTGAAGAATTTCTTACGAAAATGAAGACTAAAATGTACTTTCCAGCATACACGTATCTGTAGGCTGTAACATTGAGGGGATGATTACATGGTCCAGCCCCCTAGTCAAATGTTGGGGGTATATATCCCTATGATTTGGAAAGAAGTCGTAGCATTTTTTTAACCTTTAGATAGTGCATGTAGCAGCAATCAGTCCCCCGTTGAGTCCTCTGATTGATTTTGGTCCGTTTGAAGGCTTTTGAAAACTTTGTTGCATGTAAACGTCAAACGTAAGTAACTTGAAAGCAAGTCTCTACAGCGTCGAAATTTTGTGTTTGTATTGGAGGATTTGTGCTCGTGAGACCAAGAAAAGGCAAAAAGTCGGGAGGGGGGGCATCGTCGTCGGGATAAGGGGAACGCCAGATAGGGACAGGGCCCATGTAAACTATCATTCCACATGGTCGAGTAAATTTTCCAATTTCGTGGGAAACGACAATATGAGGTACCCCATAATGCATGGTGAGTTGTTTTTGTGATTTACTCGATATTTAAATGAGGGCAAATCCTGTCATAAATTCCCCAAGTTCCCAATTTTACTAAGCAAAATCCCAACTGCGCTCCGAAAATTTTGCCTCGAAAGCCTTTCGGCAACCTGTCGCCCTTTTTAGGGTTTCAGGCTGCAGTCCCACGTAGGGAAGCTCAGTGACCCTGTCGCGCAAATTCTGAGTGTATAGAATATCCAATAGTATTAATTAGAAATGGTAACCCAAGGATTAGATGGGTTGGCTTGGCCTGCACGATGCTACAAATAAGTTTAAGAAGTATGCAGGGTTGGGAAGTAACGAGTTACAAGTAACGCCGTTACTGTAACCAGTTACATTTTGTGTAACGGAACCCTGTAACGAGTTACATTTGCAATTCAGTAACGGAGCAAGTAACTAGTTACAGTTCTGTGTAAAGGTAACTGTAACGGCGTTACGTTTGGTCCCGTTACAAATAGTCAAAATGACCACAAATTGCATTTTACTCGAAGTAGTAACAGAAAATTTTCAATTTCATGACACTTTGGTAGTAAAATTATTTTCGATATATTTATCATTCATCTCTATTATCAACGTCGCCTTCACTGACGTCAAATTTAATTCGCGATTAGAATCAGAAGTTGGTATTAGATGCACATGCTGCAGGCTTACAGGGTCACTTGATTGTCGATTAAACTAAGTTTAAAATTTGATTTGTGTGCCAAATACGTCTTAGACAGATCAATGCTTATTATCCATGAGACCGAATCTTTGTGCGATTTGTTGAAAAATACTAAACGATACTCTGGCAAACTAAGGCCCAGCGGACATTATATATATATAGCACAGCTGGGCTTAAGTTTACTCATGTTGTCCTTTAGAGGACACAGTGGAGATAGTGCACCGTGAGAAACAGGTTGGCCCATAAGCATTCAAATACTAGGCTTACTGTGAAAGTTTAATCATTGCCTTTTGAGACGTTATTAGGGGAGTGGACCCGAATCCATCTTATCCGAGTCGGAGCTAAGTGCGATTCTAGATTCCCTAATCTTTTCGAGCATGGTACGTAGGGCTACCCCTCAAGTTCTGGCCAGTTCTGATTCCAATGACACCAATTCCGAGACCAGTCTTTTTGTCAATGTATAGCATATCAAACTTACAGATGTTTTAATTCTGTTGTACATGTCCACCATTAATAAAGTCATCGCTTGTAATCACTTCTATAGCCTGGCCTCCTCAGTAATTTAGTTGATCATGTGTGACAATACTTTACATCTGTACGTATACATCGTGCACAAATTACACTTTTCATGTGACTTTCATATTTGAGAACTGGGCTGGAATGAACTCCGAGTACAAGTCCACTTACATCACATTCCGGAAAAATTTCTATTCCAGAACCTTCTATTCCGGGCAAATTCGTAATCAAGGAAAACGCTCTTGAGACCGGCATTAAGCTAGTCGAATTCGGATTCGTGCGTTGGAACCCAGTAAATTATACGGTGCCAAACGTCGGTAAACACCGTGCATCCATTTGTGTGTCCAATTTAATATGTATAATATCCTTATTTGATGAATCAAACCTATGAATTTAGGCTATATCATTTTCTTTTCAATGCCCGTAACTCTTTACACTGGAATAATAGTAAGGTTAATATAATAAAAAGGAACAGCAGAATTTGGAAATGGTCAAATGGCGTTAAAAGTATCCTAACTTGAAAGCTAATTGAAAGAGAAGAGAAGTGTCCGACTTAAAGCTTCACCTATTTATTGTAAAGGGAAAGTGAATTATGGACACATGGTCTGCATGTATAAACTACATAGTATCACCATATCTATGCATTGTTTTATATCGACACAAGTGAAACTTGAAATTTATGCGGAAATATCACTTAGCCCAATCTTATGCGGTGAGGTTTTAAAATTTTACCGTTAATAAATATAAAGCATCGTATTACCATATGTATGCCCTTGAGAGGTGAAGACTTTAATCACAGCTAAAAAAACGCTCTCCCCCTTTAATAGCCCCTAACCTCTCTAAATTGTGATAGGAGTACAAAGATTTCCACCCTCAAAGAAGTACTGTCGTAACTGGAAAAGTTTTGGTTACAACTATATTCGTCTAACAAATAGTTTGCGTAATCTCCGACACAGTGTCATGATTCGCTGCTTCATGATCACTGAAAACCTAAACTAGTCAGGATGGTGTCTCTCCCGACTAATTTGACTGACTAGCGTAAAATTAGTCTGTGGATTAGTCAGTGATCACAAACTAGTCAGTTGATTAGTCGGTGTCACACGGACTAATCCACTGACTAGTTTGTGATCACTGACTAATCCACCGACTAATTTTACGCTAGTCAGTCAAATCAGTCGGGAGAGACACCATTCTGACTAGATTAGGACTAGTTTAGGTTTTCAGTGATGAGCGTTAGGAGCCTCTGCCGGAATCCCCAGTGAAGATCAGCTGGCATGCATCTTTGACTTTCTTTGGGGAACACCTAAGGATAACCGGCACTAATGGGGTTCGGTCCTGTCATGTGCCCTTTCTTAATATCTAATTATGCTCCCCTTCCATTACAGGTGCGGAGGTACCGTATATTCACCTTGAAGAAACTAGTTACTTTTGAAATGTAGCTAGTGACTTTTCAGTCAAAAGTAACTGTAACTAGTCACTTTTTCAACATTGTAACTAGTAACTGTAACGAGTTACAATTTTATGGAATTAACTATAACGAGTTACTTTCAAAGTGTAACGGGAACAACCCTGCATGCAGGGAAGTAATTTGCATTGGAGGCTGCATCTTAGGAAGTTGTGGCCGGTGAAACCTTTAACCGCAAGCTCCGAAGGCTGGAGACTGGGGATCCTCCTCCCCGAGTATTTTTTTTTAAATTTGACGACTTTTGAGGTAATTCTGGACAATTCCTAGAACAAATTATGTTTCCTTACGTGTAATTTGAAATGCTAATGATATAGGTTTCTTATAAAAATCATAAATTTACGATGGTAACCAGTCAATTTGCTGAGGATGGTAGTAGTTGGTCGAGAAAGTGGACAGCGGGAGGTGGAGCGAGAGTTTTGAAAATAGTAATTTACTCAAGCTGTCCTAGAGGAAATAATAACGAGGCAATTCCACCACAGTTTTCCTACGCACAGCCGTACAGCAGTATTAATGAGACATCAATTTATATCAGGCTCATGCATGGGAAGCACGCCAAAAAATATATCGAGAATTGTGATTCCCTATACATGGTTAGAGTTTGGGATTTTTTTCTTTTGCAAGGACCCAGGTTGCATTTAATAATGTACAGTACTTTCAGTGGCTCTTATGCCAGAGCTTCAAGTCACAATAGTGTGCGCGTAGGAGAGGCCTATGCTTTGAAAGAAATCTTACGGTGCCAGACAAAATTTTCAATTATATAAGTCAGCATCTCTGGGGATGCGCGCGATGCGCGCAGAGAAAAATCTTCCTAGCAATATGGTATTTGATATTAATGTTTTCCTTCATTTAACATTGCAAAATTTAATCATAATAGGCTATTGAAAATTCTCTTATAGTTTTTCTTGTCTCGCATCGCTTCGTTGTTTGTTTATTATTTTTACTATTTTTTAAAGTTTTCAAAGACAACTGCACTTATGACAGTAAACAAGGACTTTAGGTCCTAGCTTTGCTATAAGAAAAAGAAAACAATCTTGACCACTACTTTGCTGGTCGAAGACCCCGGATGTTCAATGGGTCGTGGTAAGGGCCGAGCATGGGGAGCTATCGGTGACCTTCGCTGGCTATACACGTGCCTCTGCACTAAACCAGTCTCATTAGAGTTACACAAGCAGTGGGCGTAGCTAGGATTTTTTGTTTGGGAGGGGCTCGGGGGTGCTGGAGGTTTTTGTGGGGGGTTCCCGTTTACTAGGCGGAGCGCCACCGTAGGTTGGCGCGGAGCGTACCAAGAAAATTTGAGATTTTAATACATCTCAGATCGTCGGAAATGGCACTTGCCAGGCTTGATAGCAGCCATCAAGATGTGCAAAATTTGAAAAATGTAAGATCTGATTTTATCTTAGTCTGAAACACATTTCTGTGCGGACGGATTAGGTCAGCTGGCCGGACTAGGGGTCCAAGAATTGCAAGTTTGAATCCCGTTTACTGTCTAAGCCGAGCGTCACCATAGGTTTGCGCGGAGCGTACCAAGAAAATTTGAGATTTTAATACATCTCAGATCACCGGAAATGGCACTTGCCAGGCTTTATGGCAGCCATCAAGATGTTTAATTTTTGTGAACAAATGTAAAGTTTGATTTTACTTTATTCTCAAACACATTCAGTTTGTCACAATCTATCCGGATTTATTCAAAATTATTCAGAGAGGGTGGTTTTTTGCCCCAGATCGCCAGGGGGCGCTTGGGGGAGCGCGACGATTTTGAGGGAGGACCCCCCCCCCGTAGCTATGCCACTGTGCACAAGCAATATTATTGAGAA
This sequence comes from Holothuria leucospilota, assembly GCA_029531755.1. Classification (NCBI taxonomy): domain Eukaryota; kingdom Metazoa; phylum Echinodermata; class Holothuroidea; order Aspidochirotida; family Holothuriidae; genus Holothuria; species Holothuria leucospilota. The sequence goes on along the minus strand of JAIZAY010000276.1, from coordinate 34,835 downwards.
AGTGCTCTACGCAGAGGCAACAAAACTATTATAGAGAGGAAAGACTGAACAGACTCATATTAAAAATCTCGTACAACGAAAGTCCCTGAACCACACAAAGAATCATCCAGATGGCAACCCTATCTGTGCAACATGTTGTTTTTTGATCGAAACCACTGAGGTCGGTGATCGTAATGGTCCAAGCCTGGCATCATGTGTACATAGTCTGATATGACATACTTCCGCAGCAGCAAGTGCGGATTTGTCGAACTGCCCGAAGCGGCCCTATGGCAAGCCGTTTTACTTTTTATTCGATATTTGATGATATCAACAATTAATTGGTGATATCAGCAATTAATTTTTGATATCAGTAAATAATTGCTGATATCATCAAATAATTGCTGATATCACCAATTCATTTACTGATATCAGCAATAATTTGCTGATATCAGCAATTAATTGCTGATATCACCAATTCATTTGATGATATCAGCAATTCATTTGCTGATATCACCAATTCATTTGCTGATATCAACAATTATTTGCTGATATCAGCAATTATTTACTGATATCAACAATTAATTGTTGATATCATCAAATAATTGTTGATATCATCAAATGATTTGGTAATATCAGCAATTGAATTGCTGATATCAACAATTTATTGTTGATATCACCAATTATTTGCTGATATCAACAATTATTTGCTGATATCATCAAATGGGACATATCGCTAATTCATTTGCTGATATCAACAAATTATTTGTTGATATCAACAAATCAATTGCTGATATCAGCTATTGATTTGATGATATCAGCAAATGGCCACCACATATCACTAATTCATGCAATTGTTGATATCAGCAATTCATTTGCTGATATCACCAAATCATTTGATGATATCAGTAATTCAACCGTGGCGAGCTCGAAATCACGTACGTGGTACGTGTTTTCGCCTTCTTCACGGTTGAATTACTGATATCAGCATTTATTTGTTGATATCAGTAATTCAACCGTGACGAAGCTCGAACGGACTATGAACCAATCAAATCCATGGATCGTTGGTTATACCATTACGCAGTGGGAAGGTTAGGATACGTTTAAAAAAGAGGGAACTTATGAAATGATTTTGGGGTGGTATGGTTGATACATTAATGCACTCCCACACGGCTTAGTGTCTAGTGGTAGTAAACAATAGTCAATAAATTAAACTGACTTAGAAGGGTAGCTCTCAATATGGTAAACTGTTACACACTAATATGTAATTCACACCATTTGCTGAAAAGGTAGACAGTGTGTTTGGGACGCCAAACGAACAACGAACGTCTTGTTTTAGTAATAGAAAACAATATCCGTTTCAAAAGAATGGGATACAAGCAGAATTTCACAATGCAGGGAGAATTTCGGATACAGGCATGTTGCAAAGAATATCATATGTCATTTCGCACCTGCATGGGTTAACATGAAAAGCGGTAGAACTGCATATGCCCGGCTTACAAATACCATGATACAGTCCGTCTTGGTTTAAACAAGTTCCATGCAAACAAAATGGTTAATTGTGGTACTATAGTAGGCTCTATTGTCTGCTTAATTCAGAAGAAGGGTTCAGCACATCCCTGTTCAGAAAACGATTTTTGCTTAAATAGAGCAAACACTTAATATTTTGATTGCCACAAGGATGCAGAAAGCTTTGTATAGCGTGCAGAATTTTAAGGTGATTCTACCTACACACATCATTGACTCTCTATACCGGCATTTCCTCGCCTATAGGCTGCAGTGTCAGAGGGGGTAGAAAGCAAACCGCAACAGAGCAAAAATAAAAGAAGAAGAAAGGAGAAAAAGTTAAAAAGAAAAGCAATGGAAAGGGAGAAAAGAAAACGAAAGACAAGAAAAGAAATAAAAGTGAATAGAGAGAAAATGAAAGACAAGAAAAGAAATAATACTAAACAGAGATTAATATTGAATGGAGGGAAGGTGGGGGAGGAGAAAATAATCCGTAGATTTGGCATGGAATATCGATACAATATGTACTGTGAAAGGCAGAGCTAAAGAAGACCAAATGGGAAAGGCAAGTAGCCTGAAAGAGTGAAGGGCTTGGATGGGTGGAACATATATGGAGAAGGGGTGGAGTAAGACTGACTTTACAAGGGGAAGAGAAATATGGTGAGAAAAAGAAGATAGGGGGACTGCAAAACATTAAAAGGTGAGCTGAGGAGAAGAAAGGGTCAGAGGCGAAAGACAAAAAAGCAGAAAGCATTTCGGGAGAAAGAGATGGGGACTATACAAAAGCAGGTAGAAACAATGTAGAGCGGTAAGAAAGGAGAAGGAGGAGACGGAGGGAGTTATTAGCTACAGCTTTCATCACTGATTTTTCGTCATATTTTAAATCACTGTCTCGGCGAAGCTGTACATTTTTTTGAAATAAAAAAAAAAAAAAAAACAGTTGCGTCACCCCTTAATAGAATGTGCAAGTGCAATGTTCGCTACTTGTCTTTTCAGAGCTTGAGGTAAAGCGGCGTTTCAGCTTACAAGAACGGAGGTGGCCTCCTTCAGAAAGCTTGCCCCTGACATTTTCATGCAGACGTCCATTGGCTGTTTATGTACGCACTATCCATAACAAAACATGATTGAAAAATTAAAAAAAAAATTACCAAAGTGGGGCAGGTATCCCCTGTCGAAGATATATTTCAAGTGCACCTATTAGGCGCACCACAAGCACGAAGGGCAAGTTTACACGCGTGGAGGAATTCATTTTCTGATTTAATAAAACCATGGATCATCAGGCTTAGATCCAGAGGGAAGATTTTCCGGGTGAAGCCGCGACTTTTTCTTGAACAATATTTGCACAATACAGCGCAACAAATTGCATCTACGCAAGGACCCTCACAAATTCAAAACTTTTCCAAAGGTGAGTGGGTCCGATATAGCGTTCAGCCCCCAGCTTAGCATAGCTTCTTCCTCCTATGAGTCCATGGGGGGCAGGTACACGCTCTCTTTTACTTGTATCAATATCTAGACTATTTACAGAGATATTTCGTAGTGGTGTATTGAGCATTACAGTATAGGCAGAGTACCCTTCAAGTGGAATCTAGGGGCTAAAATTTGTTCACGGGGTGAGATGCGTTCAGCCAAAGGCAACTTGAATTTTTTAGGGGACAAAAATTGTAAAGGGGGCTTGTCCCCTGCCTCCTTCTTAGCTCTTTTTGGCCAAACCATCGTGTTGCACCACTGCGCCCGCGTCAATGTCTTCCGTAGACTTTGAGCCCTAACGTCAGGAGTACCCAAAATGTAGGGCCGTTCTAGCAGAGAGGTCCTAACAACTCCCTGGTTCTAGCGTACTGAGTAATTAATTAGGCTAATGCATCTACGATAACCGTTCCGGATGGAGTGTGCAGGATAGTATATACAAGGTACTGATGGGGGCGAGATGGCTTCCGCAAAGGCCGAATCCTTTTTAGGGGGCTACAAGTGTCACGGCAATGGTAAATTTTTAATTTTTCATGGGCGCCCCGCCTACTGGACACAGGCTTTTCCACGGGCCTGTAAGTATGCAAATCGACCTACTGCCACCTTTGACGAAAAAACCAGCTCTTTAATCGGGAAAAATAAAGTACCGGTACCAGTGGCGTAGCCAGGATTATTCAACAGTTGATGGAGGGGGGGGGGGGCAAACATACCGAAAGACTGTCTAAACGGGGCGCCAAATGCAGAGCGTAAAGAAAATTTTGAAATATTGCGACCCTCAGATAGCCGGAAAAAGTATTTCCCAGGCTTGTAAGTAGAATTTAAACAGTCGTAATTTTGAGCTTTTGTTTGCAATAAAATGTTCACTTCAATAAAAATGAGCACATTGCAAAATGATCAGAAAAACTTACCAGATAAAATACAGGGGCGGTTTTTTGGTGGTGGGGGGGGGGGGGCAAAGTCGACTCATCGCCTCCATTCTTGACCGCCAACCCGGGGGATGGGTTTAAAGGGGGTGTCCCTCTCCCTTTTTGAAATTTTTTTGCTGTCTCAAAGGGTTAGGTGCAAAATGGTGCTGTACTTTGCTTTTTTTTTGTACTAGATGCATGTACTGAAAATGTCCAGATTTTCATTCTATCAATGAATAATAATTCCTTATTTTGAACACGAACGCGTCTTAGTTTTCTATATTATAACAAGATCACACTTGTGAAGCCAAAATTTCCCATTTGCCCTCCCCCTAGGCCCTTACCTCCACTCCGCCAGACCAACTTCCCATCCTTCCCTCCTCTCGTCGTTCTATTTTTTTTTTTTTTGCTCCCCTTCATCCAACATCGTCCATGGCGTCCTCAAAATTTCTGTGCCCTTCCCCCCCCCCCTGCTGATAAAAATGTACCACTACCATTGGATGAAATGGTCTTGTATCTCTTCGGGAGAAAAACTATATACTATTTCTATGACTCTTTTGCGACTCTTGCCATAATTCAAGGTCCACTGAATTGATAAAAATGTCTTTATGGCTGCTCGATCTCCCGACTAGAAATGATTTTACTACTAACGACTTTTGATAAAAATGGGTATGTGACGTTACAAGATGGTTTTTAATGGAATTTACAGACAGACTTATAAGAAGATTTTATCACACTAAATTCGTATCTGTAATCTGGTAATTGAACAAAAAGCTACCCCGATTTTTTACTGTTGCCGGATTTTCGGGTCCATAGCACCGCAGGCTAGGTAATTTTAGCAAGTTTCGCACAATGTGACTCATGTTGAAAACTGCAAAATCGTGACCACATAGGCTGCCCGAAAAGGTCCCCACTTTCAGCCTAGTGGTGACTATTGGTAGTACTGTCATTAAGGAATATGACACGTCACAAGATTGCTTTTGATTGATTCTCCGGGCAAAATTTTGGGCACTGTGTACACCTGTACACCCTCCTGCCTGCCCGTCTGGCAATTGACTCCATCCCAGAACTTTTTTTGAAACTTTCGCCCGAATATTCTACTATTTCGGGGAAGTTTTTGCGCAAGACTATGTGACAAGAGGTTGAGAAATAATTGTTTGTAATAGATTTTTGTAATCATCTGGATTTTTTATTCCTTGCTGTAGTCAGGCAAGGAATCTATGCGATGGTGATGTCGTGTGTAATCGCGATATCTCAAGATAGGGATGACCGACACTTTTCCTATGTGGTATATAGATTTGTCATGTTGAGAGAAAGAACCCTATTGCTTTTGGTAGAGGTCAAAGGTCATCTGAGGTCACCGTATGTTAAACTGCGAAAACCTCGTAAATGGCTTGTAATCGCGATATCTCAAGAGAGAGATGACCGACACTTTCCATATTTGGTATATAGATTTGTCATGATGTAAGAAAAACCCTATTGTTTTTGATGGAGGTCAAAGGTCCTCTTGGGTTACCAAAGGTAAAAAATTTCACAAGAATTTCCAAGATTGTCATCTGGGGTCACTGGGGTCAAAAAGCAACATTTCCCAACAATTCCCAAGATCGTCATCTGGGGTTATCAGAGGTCAAAAAGCAAAATTTTCCAAGAATTCCCAAGATCGTCATCTAGGGTCACCAAAGGTCAAAAGCAAAATGTCCCAAGAATTCCCAAGATTGTTATATGGCTCACCAGAGGTCAAAAAGCAAAATTTCCGAAGAATTCCCAAGTTAGTCATCAGGAGTCACCAGAGGTCAAACAGCAAAATATTCCGAGTATTCCCAAGATCATCATCTGGGGTCAACAGAGGTAAAAAAGCAAAATTTCCCAAGAATTTTCAAGATCCAAGATCCATTGGAGTTGAATCCCTTTCAAAACACTTCAGATTTTCATTTTTGTTAATTTGGTGGGGTTCCAAGGTCATCTGAGGTCAGCAGAGGTCAAATTGTTAAAACATCGTAAAATGTTGTAGTCAAGAAAGATAGATTTGAGGGATAAACCTCAGTGCAACAAAGCATCCCCATTCCGCAAGGAATCACTAAGCCTTTGGGCTTTCTGGTTCATGAACATTTTACCGTGACTAGGAAGCTTTTTATTTTCGGACAAAGAGTTCGGGCACGCTTAGGAGTTTTCTGTGTAATCAAAAACATGCTAGACGTTTTAAGACTCAAATGGCTGTCCGAATTTTTTCAGACCCGTGCCCGACATTCAGATCTTGCGGAAATGAAGGGGGATCTGCCCCTGTCCGACGCCTCGTATGCCTATGAGGTCGAAATCCGAGTCGGGGAGGGGTCACATAATTTGCTGTATACCAAAATAACTCCATACCAAAGTAAAAAGAGGTGCTTTGCGCGATGAGTCGCGTAATGATCACAGCGTCTTTATTTTGTCAAAAGGACTTAAATTTATACATGATACTGTATATATGAATTTAGAAAAGGGTTGATTTGAAAGGCCAGTGTTAGAACGCACCTTTTGCAAATAAGTAGAGGAAATGCTTGAAAAAGAATGGGGTAAATTCGATATTAATACACTACTACATAATAAACAACTTTTGTGTGCCTTTTGGGTATGAAATCTGTTCTCAGTTTTCACAAACTCGAGACCGGTCTCAGTCTCCAGACCGGTTTTCCCGGTCTCGGTCTCGACACCCTGTGGTCTCGGTCTTGGTCTCGGTCGGACCCTTGCGGTCTCGGAAATTTTTCCGGTCTCGCTTCGAGACGGGCAAAAAAACTTGTCGTTTTTTTTATCTTTTTTTTCAATAAACCCATTTATTTCAAACTTTTATTACTTAATTTACTTTCATTGAAAAAAAATCATTGAAGAAAATCATTCATCCAGCGAGTCCATACTTTATATCTACTATGGGTTGAACTTTCTTCTGTGAGCTAGTGAATGGTTCTTTAACTTAACGTGGTCAATGGGGATAATAATAGTGCATTGGACTAGCACACAGGTCAGGTTACTGTTACTCAGTATAATCAAAACAGCGGCAGTCTGGTACTGCACTGCATTGCGTGTTCACTGTGTCCGTGTGTGTATGTGTTAAGTTGAAATCCCCTTCTCAATGTTTGTTCAATGCTATCCATCCCTAGCTCTTCAGGATTGCCTGTTGGCCTTTTCATGACCATATTTAACCTAATCTGGCTACTAATGATCATTTGGCTATCGAAAAAATAGAATGAACTAATAAACCAGTTCCATTTACAAACATCTTAAGCTATCGACCAGATATTCTTAGATGGGAAAAAGTGAAACTGCAAAACATTTGGCCATCATGACCGGATAATACTACAGCTATCTGGCAACTCTGAAGGCTATGAGTCTAGACCTAAATATTACACACTGTTTACTGTATAATATGTGTTAGGCCTATATAATTATCTGCAATCCTATCCTAGGCTCCAGTGGCGCCGGCAGGGCGGGAGCATGGGGACGCGTGCCCCCAATCGATTTCAATTTTTTTTGTTGAAATTTTTAAAATGAGCCCAAAAGGCTTTTAAGCAATAGATTTCTGTAGGGGGTAGGGTGAGGTGTGTTTTCAACTGAGTGATGGATCTAGGCCTATTGTAACTATTTTCTATCACAAATGGTTCTCAAAATATAAGAGCTATCGCAAATCCTCCGCAAACTATCAAAATTTTTGCGCTCTCCGCGCACTTCAAACCTTACCTCAATACTGTCCTTATTATCAACATTTTCGGGTAACAACTCCCGCAGAAGCACAACAAGAAAAGTTAAAATCTGTTTACTAATTCTCAGGTAAAAGACTGGCTTTGTGATTGGCATATAGGTTTGCTGGGGAATTGAAAGTATCTTGATGCAGCGCATGAATGGAGGTTTTGTCATGGTTATCTTATTTAATAAATAATTTCGGCGGGCTTCGCGTGCATTCGTCACGCTTTTCACTCCATCTCATGACCATTATTAAGGTAATAATATATCGAACCATTCTGATCACACTTTTCCAAAAAAACACAGGTACATCCCCAACCTCTGTAGGGGCCTATGGGACTTGATCTTTCAATCTAATTTGTAGCATGATGTGGAAGGTTGAAAAAGTACGTATTTGCCGTTATACATTTTTCAAAAATTTTAACCGAGCGCTTTGCGCGCAGCCATTACCGGTATAGATGGTGACTTTTAATACACGTACGACGAAAATACATTCTTAAACGCTCTTTTTAGTCCTTAACCCCTTTTGCTTTGCCTATCAGGGAGGTCTAATATCACTTCCCTGCACCTATACTCTCCCTCCTATTCCCCATTGCTAGAAGCTGTTTGTCTGGATTTTCGTTCAAAGTTAGTAAAAATACGATAATTGTAAAGTGCTCAAGTGTAAAGGGCATCAAACTCTATAGTATCATTTGGATGTCAAGTAATAATCATCATATCAGTGCCCCATTTTATATAAAAAATCCAGAGCTTCCAGGCACTATACCGGTGTCTGTCAACCTTATAGATACCCTTTTATAATGCACAATGAAGGAAAGAACAATTTTCGTAATAGTGCAAGAATGTTTCTGTGGACTCCACGCACGTATGTTTATGTAACTCCCCGAATAGAAGGCATTAAAGTAGCCAAAAGGGGGGGGGGGCTTCAGGAGGTTTGTTGACAACATACCATTCTCTAAGACAACATACTCTCCTCTTTCACCTAACCAAAAATTAGAATTCACCTTTATGTAGTAACAAAGGAAGAATCCCACACTGCTGTATACAATCGCAGGACGTACACTCTCCTCTTTCCCCTAAACAAAAATTAGAATTGGCTAAATTATGAATATTTTCCAGCCATATATGATCAAATATTCCAAAGATAGCACCATTTTGCATCTACGCAACCTAAAATTAACAAAAATTTCTCAAAGGTGGCTCCCCTTAGATTCTTCCCCAGGATGGCACCCAGTGGCGCCGCCAGGATTTGGTGATTGGGGGGGGGGGGCATAACAGATAATGTCATAATGCCACCTCAGTTCTTCTTTCCTCAAGTCTGCTTAAATTGTACCATTTTTGTGCGTCCCTGCGATTGTACACAGCAATGTGGAGTCCTTTTTGGCACTACATAAAGGTGCCGTCCTGGGGGAGGGGTCTAAGGGGAGAGGGTGTTCCCCTCCCCTTTGAGAAATTTTTGTTAATTTAAGGTTGCCTAGATGCAAAATGGTGCTGTCTTTGGAGTATTTTTGGAAGTGATCTTATATGATTGGAAAATATCCTTATTTAATGAATTCTATTTTTTGGTTAGGAGAAAGAAGAGAGTGTGTTGTCTTAGAGAAGGGTATGTTGTCAACAAACCTCGCCAAGCCCCCCTTTTGGCTAGGCTTTAATGCCTTCTATTCGGGGAAAGTTTTTACGACAAAATACGTCGTGGGTGGAGTCCACAGAAACATTCTCTGACTATTACGAAAATTTTCCTTTGTCTCATTGTGCATTATAAAAGGGTACCTGATACTGACAGACACCTGTATAGTGCCTCCTAGAAGCTCTGGATTAATTTTATAAACTGGGGCACTGATATGATATTACCTGACATCCAGATGGCACTATAGAGCATAATGCCGAGCACGTTACAACAATGGTATTTTTACTAAGTTTGAAAGAAAATCCAGACGAACATCTTCCATCAGTAGCGTGTTCAAAGGGGGGGGGGGGCCAGGGGGCACTGCCCCCCCCACTTCCGAAGTCAGTCGGGGGAAAATCCCTTAGTCGGGGGATTTAAGGGTTAGGGTAAGAGAAAAAGATTGAAGAGACACTGAACACTCAACAGGGATGGCGCCAGGTGGGGGCAGGGAGCCCCATCGGGGAGTCTTAATCGATACGATAGAGTATGCAGTCCCGACGGCGCCTGAAAGAGGACAATTTCTCTAAAAAGAACCCAAATTTTTCGGCGCGCTACGCGCGCTGTACAGTCACTCCAGGATCTTCAGCAGTTCCATCCCACATTGCTAGAAAGCACAGGTCCTGCCAACCTTACTACGAAGCATGTAGGCAGAGAACATTGTTCATGTGGAGGTCGAAAGTCTCATCCCATGTCGCTTAGTTGCTAAGCTAGTTGTTGTTCTTCTCTTTTGTGTGTCATGCGGTACTGTCAGTTTGTGAGCGACTCACGGACCAAAGTTTGGCTATTTCATAGGGTAGTCCAAGTGATTCGATAAAATGTATGTTATCCCCGATATGGTCTAGAATTTTTCATTTTTTAGTCGTTTACCAAAGGATAGAGCTCTTCCAATCGCCCTCCAGTGAATAATCAGACAGGATGCTACCGGTATCAATATCTGGCCCATGGTGCAGGTAGGCCTACTATCATTAAGTTCCCTTCGCCCTTCACGCTAGTCACTTTAACCATCTGTAATGGTAAATAATATAGGTTTAAGGATGAAACAGTGCTGTTAACTTTTGCGATCATCTCAAGCAGCCTTCTTGACTGGCCTAGTGATCTTTAACGTACAGTTCTGTCAATGCATATGACACATACTGTAGCACACTGCAGTTTACGACGCATAGCCTGGATGACCTGAACTCTCCGACATTGACATCGAACTGAACAAAATCTGAAACAAACGAAACCTGATCAATAAGGCCTGTAGAACCAATTTACGGCGGTCTTATTACCTTATATTGCAGGAGCTTCCGGGGGCTTCGCCCCCTGGACCCCCACCGGGGCTCTGCCCCGGACCCCGCCAGGGGCCCTGGCGCTGGCGCCTGGACCCCACGCGTGCAAACTCGCGCTTCGCGCTCGTGGTGCACCTTCGGTGCACTTGTCACACTCCTCCATGTCAGTCGGGGGAATCACAGGTTGTGCCCCCCCCCCCACCTTCGAAATCCTGCACACGCCACTGTCTTCCATCAATGGGGAATGAGAGAGTATAGGTGCAGGAAAGTGATATTAGACCCCCATAGGTAAAGCAAAAGGGGTTAAGGACTAAACGGCGCGTTTCAGAATATTTTTTTCGTCGTAAGTGTATTAACAATCACTATCTATACAGGTAGAGGCTGCGCGCGAAGCGCTGGGTAAAAATTTTGAAAAATGTATAACGGCAAATACGCACTTTCAGCCTTCCACATCATGCTACAAGTTAGACTGAAAGATCCCATAGGCCCCTACAGATGTTTGGGATGTACTTCTGTTTTTCGGAAAGGTGTTGTGATCAGAATAGTTGCATGTGTTATAACCTTAATAATGGTCATGAGTTGGAGTGAAACTGACAGTGATGAACGCGCCCTCATTAAATAAGATAACCATGACAAAACCAGCATTCATGCTCTGCATCGAGACACTTTCAATTCCCCAACAAACCTATTTGCCAATCACAAAGCCAGTCCGAGTTCACCTGAGAATTCGTAAACAGTTTCCAGCTTCTGTTGCTGTGCTTAGCACAGCAACCGGAAATTATTGATAATTAGAACAATATTGAGGTAAGGTTTGAAGCGCGCGGAGCGCGCGAAAATTTTGAAAGTTTGCGTAGGATTGCGATAATTCTGATAGTTTGAGAACCATTTGTGATGGAAAATGGTTACAATAGATCCATCACTTGGTTGAAAACACACCTCATCCTACCCCATAAAGTATTCTATAGCTTAAACGCCTTTTGGGATCATTTTAAAATTTCAAAAAAATTTCTGAAATCGATTGAATTAGCGCCCCCATACCTCTCCGTGCCGGCGCCACTGAGGCACCTTATGTAGTGACAAAGGAAGGATCCCACACTGCCTATTTGTTTTTGACAGCAATTTTGAATGAGTGGGACCCAAAATATTTACGGTTACCACTTAATTCTGTGTTCAGGGGACCCTAGGGTTTCCAAAAAATATTGGGTCGGAGAGTTGCGGGGTGGGGTGCCCTTGAAGTGCCTCTGGCCCATGGCCTATAATATATGTAGTTCTCGTTTACAGTTAGACTATTCTTTGAAAAAGTATTTTAAAGAATAGTCAAACACTAAATGAAACTACCAAACCCAACAGTGAAACTCCCATTGAAATCGCATCTTTGGTTACCGAGACACTGATGTTATGAAGGTCAGCTCAATGCATTTACCAATACTTTCTTTTCCGCGTTCCGTACGATGCATCAAAGCTGCTTACTAAAATGGCGGACGCTCTGCTCCATTGTATGCTACGAGCATTTGGGTGCCCTTTCGTGTGAGTAACCGGTCTTGCGCCTTACTGCGCTATACTTCTCTGGTTTAAGTTAAGGAACACAGTAAAGTAGCCTACCACGTGCCACTCCGGTACTGAATCACACACCGTACGTGTAGTGCTGTGTAACCATTGAACGCGTTGAACGCGTTGAATGGTTTAGTGATGGCGCTCTTTTGCAAATCCGTGATTGCTGACATTCTTCGTTACGCTTGAATTGTTGATATCAGCAAATGAATTGTTGATATCAGCAAATGAATTGCTGATATCAGCAATTCCAACAAATCGCTACTTCAATTGTTGATATCAGCAAATGAATTGGTGATATCAGCAAATGAATTGATGATATCAGCAAATCATTTGGTGATATCAACAGTTCGAGACCTCATATCAACAATTAATAAGTGATATGTTGGAATTGTTGATATCACCAATTCATTTGATGATATCATTAATTCATTTGCTGATATCACCAGTTCATTTGTTGATATCAGCAAATATTTGCTGATATCATCAAATATTTGTTGATATCAGCAAATAATTGCTGATATCAACAAATATTTGCTGATATCAGCAAATGAATTGGTGATATCAGCAAATGAATTGTTGATATCAGCAATTAATTGCTGATATCAGTAAATAATTGCTGATATCAGCAAATAATTACTGATATCAGAAAAATAATTGGTGATATGAGCAATTATTTGATGATATCAGTAAATAATTACTGATATCATCAAATGATTTGCTGATATCACCAATTAATTGTTGATATCATCAAATATCGAATAAAAACTAAAACGGCTTGCCATAGGTACCAACAAATGGCCCCCACATATCACTAACAAATGGCCCCCACATATCACTAATTCATGCAATTGTTGATATCAGCAAATATTTGCTGATATCAGCAATTATTTGCTGATATCAGCAAATGAATTGGTGATATCAGCAAATGAATTGCTGATATCAACAATTAATTGCAGATATCAGCAAATAATTGTTGATATCACGAATTATTTGCTGATATCATTAAATGATTTGGTGATATCAGCAATTATTTACTGATATCAACAATTAATTGTTGATATCACCAATTAATTGTTGATATCATCAAATATCGAATAAAAAGTAAAACGGCTTGCCATACGGCCCCCCCTGCCTCGCGATATGCACATGCACAGTCCAGAACTGGGTACATTTACAGAGTCGCGTTAAAGGACTCGAGTGGCAGCAGGCCAGGAGACTCGAGTCATTTTCCCTGACTCGAGTCTTTAATTAGACTCGAGTCATGCTATGCTCGAGTCCGAGTCAAGTCAAGTCATTTTAGGTGGTGACTCGAGTCAAGTCAAGTCATTCAGGGTTCCAGACTCGAGTCAAGTCAAGTCATTTTGACTAATGACCAAGTCAACTCAAGTCAAGTCAAGTATGCGACTCGAGTCGACTCGAGTTCGAGTCAGTGACTTGACTTGTTACAACACTGGAATTCAGACAATCAGCGTGCAATGAGGAGTGAGAGAGAAGGGACTAGGAAAAACCAAAGGGTTGTGCATGGACTAATTAGAAGTATGTAAATGTAATAACATTCACCATTTACAATTAATGGATTCGCCAAAGTGCGCCGTGAAAATGCTTGAAAAATATCTATCGACAAATACATACTTCCAATCTTTAACAGCATGCTACAAACCGGACAATGTTGTTATGTTAACATAAGCTACCCATGATGTTAGATCTCTCTATGATCCCCTCTTGATGCGCGGTCCCTAGAGATGTTGGAGATGTGCCTCTATCTAGTTTTCGAAAAAGTGTTTTGGCAAGAATAATATTTTGTGGGATCTTACCCTAATAATGGTCACAAAATAAAGCGCGGATCTGCGCTTCATTTTGTGACCATCTAATGTTCCCCTGAAGTCACGTCTACGCACACGAAAATAGGCTTGATTGTAGAACTCTCACCGATGAACAAGGCGAATACATTTGAGACCACATTGATAGATAACATATATACACAACATTAACGAGGTTAAAACGCGCGGTTATCGTAGATTGCGAAGGAAGTGCGAAATTTCTGATAGTTTGCAAGCGATTTGCGATAGAAAATATGAGAATAAATCCAATGGCAAAATAAGGAGTTCGTTACCTTTGAATAAGCTTGTCTTACAAGTAATATAAGTAAGATCATCCATATCAGGTTGCAAATGTTGCTTATAAGTTATAATGTAAGATTGCCACATTATTCCCTTCGAATCACGCATTGGGTTGGAATTGTACCGCTAGTTTTCGGAAATCGTTTTCGTCACGAATTATTCCCTAAGGTAATCTGGAATGGAGTGTAACCAGACGTGCCGAAATTTTGCATTAGAATTATTGTAAAATGTATACCTTACCGCTGAACAATGCAATCACATTAAAAACGTTATTAAAGAGAAACGATAGAAATTCAATTCAATTCAATTCAATTCAAATTTATTTCACAAATGATTTCATGAACAGTACATAAACAACATTGAAATAACACAGTAGCAGTAAATCATTTGAAGGACACTAGAAAAACAGAAATCTGTTACCTAGGCTAGTGACCTCAATAACAAAATAATAATAATAATAATAATAATAATAATAATAATAATAATAATAATAATAATAATAATAATAATAATAATAATAATAATAATAATAATAATAATAATAATAATAATATTAATAATAATAATAATATAATAATAATAATAATAATAATAATATAATAATAATAATAATAATAATATAATAATAATAATAATATAATAATAATAATAATAATAATAATAATAATAATAATAATAATAATAATAATAATAATAATAATAATAATAATAATAATAATAATAATAATAATAATAATAATAATAATAATAATAATAATAATAATAATAATAATAATAATAATAATAATAATAATAATAATAATAATAATAATAATAAAATAATAATAGTAATAATAATAATAGTAATAATATAATAATAATAATAATAATAATAATAATAATAATAATAATAATAATAATAAGCGTGGATACTACCTTAGGGCGACAGTTACATTGACTTGTACACTAAAAATTCAAATTTTCTAACCCTAACCCTAACCCTACCCCTAACCCCACCCTAACCAAATTTGGTAGACATACTTATTAGACCAAAATGAACAATTTAATCCTATTTGCGACAGTAAAATTATTTTTCTAAATGGTACCTATTCCTTTAAGGCGACAGTTATGTGTCGCCTTAATTCCAGGTGTCGCCTTAATGTCGTTGAATTAGCACGAAGTGTCGCCTTAAGTCATTATCCATGCTGATAATAATAATAATAATAATAATAATAATAATAATAATAATAATAATAATAATAATAATAATAATAATAATAATAATAATAATAATAATAATAATAATAATAATAATAATAATAATAATAATAATAATAATAATAATAATAATAATAATAATAATAATAATAATAAATAATAATAATAATAATAATAATAAATAATAATAATAATAATAATAATAATAATAATAATAATAATAATAATAATAATAATAATAATAATAATAATAATAATATAATAATAATAATAATTAATAAATAATAATAATAATAATAATAATAATAAATAATAATAATAATAATAATAATAATAATAATAATAATAATAATAATAATAATAATAATAATAATAATAATAATAATAATAATAAAATAATAATAATAATAATAATAATAATATAATAAAATAATAATAATAATAATAATAATAATAAAAGAAACATATAGGTAGGAATACATGGTACAAGGTATGTAAATTTAGTTTCTGCACAATAAACAAATTACTTATTAAGTATATAACGTTTTAATTTATTTTGGAAAATGTTTAAAGATTTAGATAATTTTACATCGGGCGGTATGTCTTGCCATAAACGGTAACAATAATTATTCAATAACAATCTACCATGTGGTGTGTTATGATGAGACACTATAAAAAGATCTTTGTTGCGGGTGCTTACAGATGTTGGCCTATTGTGAACAGAGTTACATAGAGGAAATATTGCAGAGGAAATTGACTTAGGCAGCATATTATTGCAGTATCTATAGATTATTTGACACATACAGTAAAAATGGATGTCACTTAACATAAATAAATTGTACTCGTGATACAGCTGCTTGGTGGGGTGGTGTCTAGGTTTACCAGTTAATAACTTGAGTAACTTATTTTGAAGAACTTGAATCGGCCTAAGGATTGAAGCTTTTGCGGTACCATAAATTTCAACAGCGTACCGAAGTTTGGAAAAAACAAAGGCATAGTAAATATGTAAAGCAGTTTTCTTGGGAAGCAAATCCTTTAGCTGATAGAAAATACCAGTGTACTTAACAAGTGAATTACAAAGATCTTTTGTGTGTTCTTCCCAAGAGAGCTTATCGTCAATAATTAAACCTAGATACTTGGTGCTAGAAGACTTATTAATGGTACTATCCTTAAAAACAAAATTGTTACAACATGAGTGGGCTTTACTACTAGAATGAAATATGGAGTAAGTGGTTTTACCCAGATGCAAAGTGAGTTTATAAGAGTCAAACCAATCATGAAGTTTACTTAAGGTATGAACACCTTTTTGGATTAAACCGGTACAATTTCTATCGGATAAGAAAATATTTGTATCATCGGCAAAGAGACGGGTAGAAGTATCAGGAACAGCATTGCATATATCATTAATGTAAATGAGAAACAGTAAGGGTCCAAGAACAGAACCTTGGGGAACTCCTGTGGAGACTTCTGAGTAACTAGAGAAGGTATTATTGACATAAACACACTGTTTACGGTTTTTTAAGTAGGATGAAATAATGTTATGGGCTCTTCCACGGATTCCATAATGAAGTAATTTGTCTAATAAAATAGAATGGTCCACAGTATCAAAAGCCTTCTTAAGATCTAAATATAAACCTAGTACATTTTTACCATTATCAAGTTGTGATCGAATAGAGTTAACTGTTTCTAGTAAAGCATAATTCGTAGAATGATCCTCCCTAAAACCAAATTGATAGTCGTAGAAAGACTTATTACTGTCAAGGAAGTGCCTGAGTCGTTTTTCAATTACCCTTTCCAAGAGTTTATTTATACATGGTAATAAGCTAATTGGTCTATAGTTTTCCGGTGTTCCATCATCTCCCTTCTTAAATATAGGAATAACTTTTGCAATTTTTAAATCATCAGGATAAATACCACTGTGAAAAACGCAATTGAAGATATGAACTAGGGCTGGGGCTATTACATGCTTGGCCGACTTTACAAGATTGGTGGAAGTACCATCCAAGCCAGGTGCTTTACCTAGAGAAAGAGCATTAATACAATTAAGGACTTCACTCAGAGTAACAGGGGTAAGGAAAATACTCTGAGAAACCGGATTACGAAGATAATAAAGGGGATTGATGGTAGAATGGATTTTATCGCTAAGTTTTTCACCAACTGTGGAAAAGTAATCATTAAATGCGTTAGCAATATCGGGATTATCAGAAAGTTTTGACCCATTGTGTGAGATATGCTGGATAACTTTTGGTTCACGATTCCTTTTACCTTTGATGAGATCATTAATTACAGTCCACTGCTTTTTAGATGTATTTTGTCTATTTGTTAAAATAGAGTGATAGTAGGATGACCGTGTGGATCTAATAATACGATTAAGAATACGACGATATGCAACCAGCTTTTCTTTTAATACATAAGTAGGGTTATTCATATATTTACGGTATAGCCTATTCTTATAAGAAATCGATTTCTTAATACCAGGAGTTATCCACGGTTTATCATTCATCTTTTTTCTGGACAATCTAACAAGAGGAAAGGAAGAATTGTGAAGAGACTGCAAAATGTTGCTAAGTAAACTATAACAAATATTTACATCGTTGCTGTTGTACACTTTTGAGATGTCTGTAGCTTCTAGAGCAGAAACGAAGTAATTAAAATTCTTTGCACTGTAAAGTCTTACTAAGGGTCTCTCCTTGGGGGGAGGCTTTTTGCCCAGAATAATGCAAAAATTGGGTAAATTGGGAAATGAAGGTAAAGCGATCGAAGCGCGGAAAAATTTTGGTAGTTTGCGAAAGATGTTTAATACAAAACAATTAAAACACATCAACCATTCGTTTGAAAGACATCTCACCTTACCCCCTACAGAAAGCTATCACCTAAATGTCTTTTGCGTTCATTTTTTTACTTTAAAAAATCCGAAATAGATTGGGGGAACCCGTCCCCGTTCCCTACACCTTCCTTGTCGCCGCAGCCACTGGATACATTTTAGAAATTGTCATCCCAGGACTATTACCCGACGCGAACTGTATTCCTTAGTACGTTACTAGTAAGCACAGAAAATCAATGGAGGAGAGAAATGGAATGACCCATGAATCTGGCTCGAGCCTTTAGTGTGATGTTCAGTGGCGATTTCAATCATCTTCAAATGCATTTGATCTGTACTGATAAGAGCACAAATATCTCAGTTTGATAATTTGTTATCATAGCTAGACTAAGGCCTGTCGGTTTGATGATGCATGCGAATTTAAAGGGGACTAGATCAGTGATTAGGGGATTGCGGTAGTCCTTGGACGGAACAACCATATCACATAAGTTGTCCAAGAGTAATAATGGGACACGTACTGAGTTGCTATGGTGTTCGCGAAGGACACTAAAATGCCTTTTAAAGGGGATATAGCATCCCCAAACCATGGAGTTGACAAGCAACTCTCTGCCCAAACGTATTTAGGAATAGCCGAGTCCTACTACAATTCATTCATTCGTTCGTTCGTTCGTTCGTTCGTTCGTTCGTTCGTTCGTTCGTTCGTTCGTTCGTTCGTTCGTTCGTTCGTTCGTTCGTTCATTCATTCATTCATTCATTCATTCATTTTGTCTATACATACGAACGTAATTTACAAAGAAGCATACTATGATGTAGTATAACAGGACACTAGAAAAACTGCACTTTGATTGACATTCATTCAAACTAATACAGTTTCACTTTGGTTGGTCAACAATGACTTGTACAGTCAGCTATATTCCCACACACTTTGTTTGACAATATTGCCTCGAGCAATTTAAACAGTATATGCATGTTACTGTGGCTCTGTCTTGGAGGTGTACTAGCTACACAAGAGGTATGGTTTAATTGGAGAGGGTCAGACTAGAAATTATCTTAGTAGGGAGAATTGTTACTGTATGTCTGTGGTGAGATTAGAAAGACTTTAAATGCAAAACAGTAATTATCCAAAGTCTAATGCACTTACCGTAAGCTCTTTTTAACTGGACAAGAAGCCTTCTATAGCTCTGTATATTTTTGGATAATTGCTGTAGGCTGGGGAATATTGGGGCAAGCTATAGGAGTCTCTGAGGTGACCCATACCCGATCCCATATGACCCCGTAGTGCCACTACTGTTTACGGTAAATTTAATTCTGATGGTAAATTCGCGAGCCAACCTCCCAAAAAGTTTTAATTTGTCACTAATAAATACAAAAAAAAACTGTATGATACGGCTATTGTTCATTTTCAATATCTCTTAAGCTTTTTGTTGATAATGCTCGAGACACTTTTCCTAAAACTATCGGGGCCGGGCTAAAAGTCATCTTGGTTCCCTCAGTCAAATTATTGGGAGGGGGATGAGTCCTAATACTTTCTAAGTCTATGCAATTTGTTCTCTTTAGTTGCAATATAATAGTGTCCATACTCTCACTGGTACCGTATACGCTGTACGAAAAAATTAAACAGACTGAGCCTGGCATGTCATACGCTATTGTCAGTAGTGATACCGCCATTTGGCGTACAGTGCGCTTAGCCGAAGAGTACAGACGTTGTTTACAAACAATATCTCACAAATGCATACTTTTGTGGGTCTCATCCCCCTTCCCCTTACCTGTGCTAATATGCTCATGTGAGAAAGTAACGGGGAAAGTAACACTTCCCAAAGAAAACTTATACAAAGTTGTAATATTAATTTGGCTTTCAACTTCCTTGCTACTAGTCTACTCCTTGTTTTTCCCCCAAACTAAAAGTTCTTAGATGTGGTGATATGGGACTCCGATAAAATATACAGTTTAGGAACAAGCCAAGGTATTATTACAAAAAAGTAAAGAAAATGAGCTCTACATGTTGTGGAGGTGTCGTATATGGTTTGAGATACAACGAGGTAACAAAATCATTAAAATGGACATTTTATGGTCCTTTTTGCGTTCCATGTAAAAACTGCCTATTCAGTTTGCGATTGGACAGACAGTGAGTTAGGGACATGCTAAAACGAATGCCAACGAATGCCTATATGCTATCATAGAAAAATGCGAATGCCAATGGGGCTGCCCGCACTACGACGGTGGCACAGAGTGTTAGGACCAATCAGGGTTAGAATTAGGGTTAGGGTTAGGGTTTTAGCCAATCAGAGATATATAACATGCATATGCATGTCTCAAAGCGTTCAAATGCTCCCATATGAAAGCGTACAAATTTTCCTAACCTATTGTGCCACCGTCACACTCGCCCGGCCGAGTGAAAATCTACAGAGGGCGCTCTCATATGGTTCCTACCAGTTGCGCGAAACTCAAGCGCAACCGCGAAGTTTGTAAACAAATTATGCGCTTGTTGTTGTCGTCTAGGCCTACGTGCTTTCTGTTACTGTCGTTGAAGCTGAAAATACGAGCTTTCTGGTTGTAGTACGCAGCAAGAAATTGTTCCTAGACAGAACCCAAAGAAAAACAAGAAATAATGGTCAGGAGGGTTAAAATATCCAAAAAGAATAAAAGAAGACTACATATGGGTCTATAACGGCTTAGCAGCTAGCTCGCTGCAGCCCGAGTCACAGATAGATCGCTCGGCTATAGCCCGTAGTTGTACTAGATGTAACATTCCTCAATAAATTCCACTTAACCCTCATGGAGCTTTTTTTCTTAATTTTAGGAGCTTTCCTAATTAGTACTTTGAAAACAATTGGTCAGTTTCTATGGTATCTTCACTAGTGCACCTTTATACATGCATTTAAATTCTTACGCGCTAACAACGGAAAAGCAACCAAAGCGTTCGCTTTCCAAGAGCGCAGTAGTGTGAGTCAATCATTTCCGGATTATACACAGAGAAATGACGGTATTATGTGAGTACAGAAAGCGTTGTTAAAGGTACACACGCCAACTACTTTAACAATGAAATTTTCTGTAGCGCGTCCTTAGTTCTGGACGCAGATCACTGTATGGAACGACGCGCATTCAAATCCACATTTCCGCGTCGGTATTTAGGCCTCCATACAGAGTCAGCGCGTCTTACAGTGTAGGTATAGGCCTATAGGAGTTTGATGGTATCTATGCAACAAATCCTTATGTTTTCTTGGGTTTTGTATCACATTCGTACCTTGAGACTTGCATCTCATGCATAATATATATTTTTTACATGATATACTGTCCGGATTGGGTGCTCTATGTTTGTAATATCTTTGTAGGATTTAGGGTTCCTACATCGTTAATCGTATAAAAGGACCCGAGTAGGAACCATATGATAGCGCCCTCTGTCGGTAAGACGAAAACGCCGGGCAGCCCCATTGACTGTGTGTTGCGCACAGTTATATACGGAAGGTTAGAAAAGACATCGCGGTGATCATGGCATAGAGATATTATTTTTAGGCCGACGCTCAGACGCTCACTGCCTCTTGCCGTATCTGACTTCTGATACGTTAGCAAAAATATTATGACGCGCTATTAAGGTGCGTTCCTTTCGTCGACATTCGAATATAGATACAGGCTACATAAATTATTTCAGCAGAAAACAGCTGAAAAATGCAACTTTCTTCAGAATAAGCTCCATTGTATGTCTTGAATGGAATTAATTCAACAAACAAATGTAAACTTGCGAACTTCAAACAGCATTCGCAGGATGGAAACCGCGAGTATGATATTTGACATTCTGCGACTGGGCATTCGAGCATTTACACAGCAGAGCAGATCAACACCAAGAAAGCAAACATATCAAGTTTCTGAATATGATGCATTACCTCAATGTAAGGTCAAACTGACGTTCGACAGTGGGACTTGAGTAATGATGGCATTCAAGATCGGACATAGAGCAGGCATATCAGCATTAACATGTACTGGTATTCGTTGGCATTCGTGTATATTGGCATTCCTAACATTGGCATTCTCTCATTGCATTGAACATGATCGCATCGGCAATGGCATTCGGGTAGACATCGGATACACCATTTGTCAATGAGCTCTGAGATTTGCTCATTGGCATTCGTATATAATAGCATTTGCTAATTGGCATTCGCTTATTTGCGATGTGCGCGCTCGGGGTTACTGGAAGGTGGTAGACATAATGTCTTTCGCCAATGGGCCTTCACATTCGCTCATTGGCATTCGCATACTACTGACATTCTTTAAATTGGCATTCGCTTATCGTTATTGTGAACACAGTATGATCCAGATCGGGCAGTTAGAACAGGTAGCTGAACAGCTCCCTGGTTAGAAGGTAATGACACTCACGTATACAATGTCACCTGTCAATGCTAGGTTTTGACATTGGTAGGCCTATTCGTGTATACTGACATTCCCTTATTGACATTCGTGTAGCATTCGTTATTTTTATTGGTTTATAGAGTAGAACATCGGAGTTAGAAGGTAATGGCATTCGGGTGGACATGATGTAGGCCAATTTTCAAGTGCTAGATTGATATTTGCGTATTGGTATCGTGTATACTAGTTGCAATTCACTTATTGGCATTCATGCAGTCGTACATATTGGCATTCGGGTAGACATGATGTCATTTCGCCAGTGGCCTTTAATGTAATTGGCATTCGCATTCATGCAGTCGTGTATATTGGCATTCGCTTTGGCACTTGGGTAGAGATGATATCATTTTGCCAGTGGGCTTTAATGTAATTGGCATTCGCATTCATGCAGTCGTGTATATTGGCATTCGCTTTGGCATTCGGGTAGAAATGATGTCCATTTGCCAGTGGGCTTTAATATAATTCTGCGGCGTAGGAAGATGTTTGATATGGGGGGGGGGCAGACCAGATGCGATTTCTCGACCTTGATCCCCCTTCCCACACCTGAACATTATATTTGCTCATTATAATTTTTCCGATTTTAATTTAAGTAAAATAAAAATATTGAAAGAAAGAGGAAACAACTACAACATCAAAATCCATGCAGCAGTGGTGTACGTAGCAGTGGGGGGTCTGGAGGACTGGAGTTATTTTTAGGGGGGGACTCCCGTTTACTCTCTAAGCGGAGCGCCACCATAGGTTGGCGCGGAGTGTACCCAGAAAATTTGAGATTGAATACATCCCAAATCGCCGGAAATAACACTTTCCAGGCTTCATAGCAGCCATCAAGATGTGCAATTGCTGTGAAAATTTTTTAAAGGTTGATTTGAATTTGTTCTAAAACACATTAAGTTTGTTACAATCTATCCGACTTTATTCAAAATTATTCAGAGTGGAGTTAGCCCCATGGATTTCCGTGGATTGATTGGAATGGAGATTTTCTACAGCCAGAGTCTACTATCATAGGCGTAGGAGCCTAATTTAATTTAGGGGGGGGGGGGCTGTAAGTCCAAAATTTGCCAACTTGTGTAAATATATGATTTGCATCAGAGGTCTATGAAAATAAAATGTTAACTGATTTTTTTGTGACGTCACACCGACAAACAGCTTTTATCGGACACGCGTAGTCCGATAAAAGCTGTCTGTCGATGTGACGTCACGAAATAATTCATATAAATTTAATTTTCGTAGTCCTGCGATAAAAATCATATAATTACACAGGTTGAAAAATTTTGGGTTCTTTCCGACCCGAAATGGAGAAGGTTTTAATAAAAACTCACAAAAATCGGATCGGAATCCGATCCGAATTCGTTGTAGTGTGACCGCGGCTTAACGACTTGCCCGAAAAATGTGACCGAAATTTTCGCACACGAGCACAACTTTCTGTATTGCGGGGGGGGGGGGTGAGGAGGCAGATAACGTGTTTGCCCAAACTCCCCTCCCCTTCGAGATATTATTTGTTAAGTTTAGGTGGCATAGATGGATTTGGTGTATCCTTGAAAAAAAAACGTTTGAACTGTACTATACTTTAATAATGGTCAAGAATGGAGTGCAAACGATGACGAATGCGCGTGAAGCATGTCATAGATACCATTTCTATGACAAAACTTGCATCTGCATCGAAACAGTTTCAATTACTCAAAGAAACCTATCTACAGATCACAAGGCGATTCTTCTGCCTGATGATTCGTACTCACCTTTTAACTTTTGCTGCTGTGCTTCTCCGGGAGTTGTTATCACAAGGTAGTGATAATGAGGACAATATTGAGGTTAGGTCTAAAGAAAACTCTGATAGTTTGAGAACCATTTGTGATAGAACATGATGAATAGAAACATGCTTCAGTCGAAAACACACCTCACCCCACTACTACAAGGATAAAGCTTAAACGCCTTTGGGGTGATTCAATGGGGGACATGCGCTCCGTTCCTCCAAGTCACTGAGGCATGGAGTATAACCCGTAGCACTTGCGAGCAAAGCTGACCAAAATTTTGCGTTACAACTGCCGTAGAACCCACTACCGTTGAAAAATGTGCATGTTGTATGTGATTGAGACGGTGTTAAAGAATATAACAACAGAACTGAAGATAAAAGTGCGCAAAGCCCACGAAAAGTTTGGTAATTTGGGAAAGATGTTTGATAGAAAACTATCAAAATACATACATTATACGTTTAAAACGACTCTTCACTGTACCCCCTTGCTGACAGAGGATGGAGATACACCTTTAATTTTCGGATCAGTGTCTTGGCCAGAAAACTTTCGTGTAATTTTATTTCCCTAAAATATAATTGCGGTAAGATATATAGTGCGAATCGTGACAAGGGCACGGAAATTTGCATTAGGAATCATTTATTTCCATGATAAAAGTTGCATGCAGACTCTGCACCGAGACATCTTCAGTTCCCAAAAAATGCGTTTGCCAATTACAAGGTGAACTTGATGCTATGTCATCCAAAGTAGCTTTCAAATTTCATTAACATAACTTTGACAAAAGAAGAGGAAGGGAAAAAGAATTCCCCTGCTTTGCATTCTTAAATTTTGTGCTGCTCCATAATCACACCCATCAGCCTATGCACACGAGCAATCAACCTAATCGGGGAGCGATGAAAAGTGTGAATACGTTCAAGACACTGTTGATAATACATAATCAATGACACTGAAAGCGCGCGGAGCGCGCGAAAATTTTGATACTTTGCGAAGTATTCAAGAAAATGGTGTTCTGTGATGCTAACGTAAAACACTGAAACAGGAAAACGTCTACGGCAGATGAAAGATAAGCATAGAGCACCGCCGCCTGTGTAAAGTCTCTACTATATAATTGTTTTTTTTCGGGCAGGAATCACTGTTTTTATTTGGGGGGGGGGCAGGCGGTCGGGCATGCTTAGAGCGTTAGTTTAAATTACTGATTTAACAAAACTTTATTATCGCAATTTTTTCTTCCAGTTCCAGAATTTTTTAATATACTGCCCGAATTTTTTCACAGAAATATTTTTAGGGGGGCTGCAACGCCCCCGTCTCCTACGCCTATGTCTACTATTATTAAGTTGGTGGCGCCAAGATTCGCCCGACGGGGGCCACCGACCCGAAGCCCAGACAGCCCCAATGACGTCGGGTATAAGTGGGATTTGAAGAAAACCTGTGTACTAGACCAGGGGTCTCCAAACTTCTTTGCTTGGTGGCCCATATTTCTACTTCGGAATCTTGGTGGCCCTCAAATTGACGGGTCGGTATGAGGAGTTTGATTTGACTTGGTTATGCAGTGTTAATAAAGCAGATCACTGGTTCTTAGATTAGAATCGCCCCCATTTCTTATTTTTAATGAGAAATTTGGCAATTATTTTTCGCTCCGAAGGCCTTTTCGCGACCCTCCGAAATATTTTCGAGACCCTCAAAAGGGTCGCGACCCCCGTTTGCCGACCCCTGTACTAGACCATTTCATTCGGGACATATATTGCATAAAATTTGTATATACTAGAGAAGCATAGTTCCCCGTTGATTAAATGTTTTCGTAGTAGTCGCCCCTACCTCCTCGAAAAAAAAATATCGGGTTTGCTCTCAAGCAATGCAGATTCTCCAAAAACCCAAATTTTTCTTACTTTCTTTAATGAAAACAAAAATGTGAATTTTCCTACGATATAACCCCAATTTTTCGGTGCTCTTCGCGCGCCTTCTATTTGGAGTTCTTCGACACATTGCATGTGCCGAGGCTTATAGCAGCTGCTACCCAGTGAGGGCAATCGACACCTATGTCGGCAGATCCATGCAAAACCACTGGCTGAGCCTGCATGCAGGTTTTTGTTTGGGCAATGAAGTATACCCCGAATTTGGAGCGCCTCGCGCGTCGCGTAATCCCCTCACTTTACATTGTATCTCTTATGAACATTGTAAGCGCAAAAGTAGCAGTGAGCTTTTCTAGCATAAAACTAGGTGTACTCTTTTGCCATCCCTGTGTCTTATGATAGCCCATGGCAGAATGGTCTCCACACCGTCCGAAAAAGCATTCATTCTTCATCTACGCTTGGGGAACTGAAGAAATACCATCATGGCCATAGTCTTGTTACGTTCACTCGTGCGATTTTCTACAAATTCCACGATCTATGTATCGAAAGAGAAGTAGGCTATTAAATTGCCACGGAAGAGAGGGGATTCTGGCACACTTAGCGCGGACGTTCATACGTAGGCCAGACTTCTTAAGCTATGATCCGTGTAGGGCTTGAGAAGCCTTGTGGCTCCGCAAAGTGTCGTCATCTGTTAGCACCAGTACTTCTTTGGTGCCCACCTTTGCGATACCGTAACCCCCGTATTATCAGAATTTATCCTTTACCTTTTTATCAAATTCAGTGGCAACATACACCCCACCCCCAAAAAACATGTCCCTTCAACCACGCCTGAACGTACCATTAACATAAATGCATGTCACAGTGTGCGTAACATATGATTGCCAACAATAGTATATCTAGTTATGGCTGATTACTCATACCTCACAGTCTGTTATTTTGACATAGTGTATGTGGCCCTATAGCACCCGTTTAGAAGAGCAAACTTGGAATGAGCCAAGTAGTGACTTTGTATTACATAATTTAATTTCCGTCTTGGTTACGTTTTGTTCATATCGAATATGGTTTTTCTCCAAACCTAAAATGTATTTAGGGGCCGCATGCGGCCCTAAAGAGCTGCGTTTGGGAACCACTGCAGTACTGGCTTGGGTGGAGTGTGTTTTCGACCAGGTGATGGATCCATTGTAAGAATTTTCTATCACAAATTTTTCTCAAACTATATGAATTTTAGCAAATGCTTCGCAAACTATCAACATTTTTGGATGCCCTGCGAGCTTTAAATCTTACCTCATTATTGTTTATACTATCAATATCATTCGGTGGCATCTCCCAAGAAGCACAACAGGAAAAGTTAAAAGCTGCTTACGAATAACCGGGTAAAAGGCTTTTGAGCTGCATGTAGGTTTGTTGGGCAATTGAGTGTGTCTCGATGCAGAGCCTGAATGCAGGTTTAGTTATGGAAATCTTTAATGAAAACTTTCCCCCTCTTTCACCAAACCAAAAAATTAAGAATTCACTAAATTATGGACATTTTCCAGCCATATATGATCAGCTCCAAGAATATCATAAAAGATAGCATCATTTTGCATCTGGGCAAATTCAAATTAAAGTGTATGTAAAGTCAAAAATTTCAAAAATGTATGTCACACAGCTAGAAAAATGAGATCAAGCGGTCCAATCCCAATCTTAACAGGACATACATGTGCTGAGATTTTATATGTCGAAGCTTATTCACTTAATGTGAACTGGTAGATTGCACAGTAATTTGCGATGTCATTCTTGTACTACTCAAATTACTTTGTTTTTCTTTGTTATTTCGAAAGTCATGTGTGAAAATGTGATTATTGATTGAATTTATTCAATGAAGATTTATAAATTTCAAAATACATACAAATACAAATGTTTACCAAGGATAACACATTAAAGTGATAAACACTTATTTCAAATGTGGTCCTTTGTAATAAAAAAAATTAAAAAGCAAAATAAAAATAGAATAAAAAAATAATATACCAAAAAAAAGGTATGACAGAAAACAGGCTAAAAATATAAATAGATAAAAGGATAAAAATTATGCATAGATAAAATTGCTCGTATGATTTGATTCCAGTTTACCCCATAAAAATGATTTTAAATGTCTCTTAAAACTAATTAACTTTATTATTGCACAGTTGAATATGGTACGGCAGACTATTCCATAAAGTAATTGAAGTATATACTCAAAAGAACTCTTGCCAAAGCCACTCACTGTTGGGACAACTTGCAAAACAAAGAGACAGACTAGACCTGGTATGAAGACTATGCTGACTACTAACTCTAATTGCCATATGGGATAAATAGTTAGGAACATTATGATTTACTATATGAAACATATGTCCAAGTTCTAACTGTTCAACTCTGTATTCAACAGGGAGCAAAAATCCTTGTTTATATTGATTGTAACCAATGTGAGTTCTAGGGGTAGCTGACAGCATTTACCTAATTATATTAATATTTTGCAAAATCTGCAAACACCCTTTTAATTTACAGAACAAACCACTATACCAAGCTGAGCAATCATAATCAAGTTGGCATTCAATAAAAGCAGTGACAAGGAGGTTTTTGGTCTTCAAATTAAAATTACGAGTGTTTCTATACAGAAATTTAAGCCTACTTGAGCATTTAGACAAAACATTATTACCAATACATTCCCCAGACAAACTTTGATCAAAAGATAAACCTAGATGGGTTACGCTCTTCCTATAGATTCAGTTTCTATACCATTACAATGCACATTGATTACATTAGCAATATGAAGTTACATTATGAAGTTACATTAGCTTATGAAGCAAACAGATCTAGTTTTACCTAAGTGTAAAGAAAGTTTGTTTTCAGACAACCCACTCATTAATAGATTTAAATTCAAAATTCAAAGCAGGGAGGTGCTACTTTGACAGGAGATGCATCTTTAACCCTTTCTTTGACCTGCGCTAGTTGCCGACTGTAATTCCTTCTTTGTAATAATCTTCCATATATAATAGGCTTAAAGGTACTTAAGAAACTTAACACAAAGGTTCACGTTGTCTGCTAAATCTTGAAGAGCGGCACAGGAAAATTTGCCCATTTATTTTACATTGCCAGTCGTTCAAGTTGCAAATTAATTTGTGCCTTTATGGCGCACTTTTAAAAATACTCAATTGTCATTCCGTGTTATATTTTGAACACGAATACACCACCTGCAAGTTGCGCAATACTGCACAGATTGATGAAAAATCAACAGTAACACATAGCATCATACCTCTTTTCTGCATTTGCAAATAGCATAAGCAGTGTTTTTACTAAGGATCTTTAGGCTTAGTCGCGAAAAACAGTCGTTTTGAATCTTAAAACATTGGTGCTCAATGGGTTGTCGGTAATTTGCTACACATCAAACCATTGTTCCCGATAATCCTATTGTCAGAGTAGTCGTCGACAAAGGTCGACTGGGACATGAAGTAGCACTTGTAAGTATTAGACAAAAGAATTAACTTCTGAAGTACTATGATCTGTCATTGAATGATTATCTCCACTCTCTTAATCCGATCAAACAGGATTAGAATAAATAATTTTTGCAGTTGGATCTCCTGTTAAAGTAACACCTCTCTGCTCTAAGCAAACTCGATCTCCGTATAGATTTACCAGACACAAGCAAAGCTGAGTCATTAGCATACAATAGTATTTTACACTTCACGGAAGAACGTATATCAGGAACAGGAATGGGCCAAGTATAGACCCCTGTGGGACACCACAAGAAATAACCCTCTTTGCAGAGAAAACACCATTAAACCAACTAATTGAGATCTGCCAGTGAAGTATGAAGTGAACCATTCAATGGTCATTTCATTGAACCCAATACAATGTAATTTTGATAATAAAATTGTATAATTCACAGTGTCAAAAGCTTTCTGTAAGTCCAACATTACCATTCCTGTATAGTTACCTAGTTTGTCATACTGAAATTTAATATAGTCAGACAGATGAATTTAAACATTTACCAGTAGAAAATTGGGATCTAAAACCTGACTGAAATTCAAATAGTAATTTATACTGGACAAGAAAATCATTAAGTTAACCTGATTATACACGATTTTTTCGAAAATTTTAGAAATTATACTCAAAATTGACACAGGTCTGTAATTCCCACAGTCTGTTTTACTTTTCTTTCTGTGAAGTGCAACCACCCTAGCCACCTTTAACTCATCAGGTATAATACCAGAAGTCAGTGACAAGTTTATAATATGTGCAAGCGGCTTGTGATTACTGTCTTACTGTTATGGGGTGACTTGACAAGCCCTCTCCATACAACATAGTGAACATACCACGCGAGAAAACAATAAACTTTTTCAAGGTTATGTAAACATAAAATTCCAAAAGAAAACAAAAGCAGGTAATGCGAGTTGTACAAGAATGTCATCATAGAATATTGCACAGTTGACTTTTTCAAATTAAGTGAATATCTTTCAACATTTTATATCTCAGCAATAGAATAAGCTATGTAGATGGGAGTTGGATAGATAGGATTTATCTTCCAACCTTTAAAATAAATATTTCTTGTAATTCTAGACTTGAGGTACACTTTAACAAAAGTTTTCAAATGGGAAGGAACCCCTTCCCTTTAACCTCCCCATGAACAGCCCGTTTATTTAATAGCAAAGGAATTATCCCTACTGCTGAATACAAACACGAGGCGCTGCAAAAAAGGTGCAATCTAAGTAGAAATGGCGATTCGACTGAGTTGGTAGTACGACATCCCATGCAACAATCACCAAATTCTAGAGGCGCTCCTGATCACATGTTCTGAGCAGGGTCATTGACAACAGTACCGCGTTGCTGTACATTATCTTTTTACATTTTGACAAATGATAGCTGTATATCTAACAAGTGTTTGACCTCTTTAATTTATGAAACAAAGGCCTAGCCTAACTATTCATTCATTCATTAACTGGTGCATTCTCTCCATATTGATTGAACTAAAGAAACGACATGGAATGAAAGTTGGCCATCTTGTCCGCCTACATTCATAGCGAGAGCGGTCGTCGCAAAACTCAAAGCAAGAATAGCAAGAAAACCGAGAGCAAGAATAGACGGATCCTAAATATTTGCAAAATAAGTTCACCAAATTGCGTCCAAGGACCCTAAAATATTAAAAAATTTCCCAAAGGGAAGGGGACACCCCTCCCTTACACCCCTTCCCCAGGACGCTGGTCCAAAACAATCTTCAGTCCCTCCAATCGAAAAGGCATCTTACTACGCCTTTCAGAAAAAAAAGCTGGAAGTAATTTGAAATCAAAACTATTTTCTTACAAGTGTACTTTATAGTATAAAATTTTCTCCCTTGTAGAATTCTAAAACATGAGATACCAAAAAATTAGAACGTTTAAATGCAAATTAAAATACCCATGAAATGCCATTTCATGCAGTCTGGGGGCATGTATTGTCAAACTTTTCTCGGTGCGCTCCGCGCCAACTCTTGCTGGCGCTCCGCTTAGATAGTATTGGGTACAATACAGTCATGAATACGCCATTGCCCACTGATTTGTATGTCAGTGTGTAAATGATACGGAATTCATTTTGGTAACCACAATCGAGTTCGCAGCAGCGCTTCACGGGGGATGTGCTAGTCATGATACAGAAAGACGAAATATCTGTTTCATATCGTTTCAATCCTATGTTTCTTCAAACAAAACTGTTAAGGGGACGTCTAACAGTTTAAGGGACCATGTATTATACAACTTACTTTCTTTGCCTGACCGTGACACTATAGCTCATCATTCACTGTCTGACTGTAGCCTGAGCGGACTGAAGTTTTAAGGTTACCAACCAACCAGAACACCAATGGCAGAATAGTGGAAACTTGGACTACCGCATTTGCAGTGAACTGTGCATTATAACGTATTGGAAGGTGATTGGACAACATCTGGATAATTTACACTTGGTGATATTCGAAGGATGATAATTTAGCCAGGACAATTCTCACCGCGCAAACTTCACGTGGACGTGGATAATCCACCCCACTAGTAATAATTAATTGTGAGAACATTACTTGTCAACGTGCTTCTCTTTGATTTTTTAAGAAGAGGGTTGACCTTTCAGGAGGTGGTCAAGAACAATTCATGGTTCATTATAAAATAGGGGTCTCTTGTAATTTGTGATTCAATTGCTTAAATGATAACCCAGACGAATAATTACAAGTAAAAGTCGTAGAAGTCCAGTTAATATTTTAAATTGATAAAATATTCGAAAGAATGTATAGCAACATACAGGGCCGGAGAAACAGGGGGTTGAGGGGTTACAACCCCCACTTTCAAAGAACTCCCCCATTGACTGTGTTTTTCACACAGTAAATTTTCTTGAAAGATCGTCAAACCCCCTCCCCCACTGTTGAGAAGAAATCTCCGCCCCTGGCAACATAACTTAATACTCCCCTCAAGTATCACCAAGGTACTAATTAACGTTTGCAAACTCTCGAAACTGCAACCGATGCTTAAGAGCCTTGTGTAGGTTATGCTTGCCCGCCCGGCGGACGTGTATTACTCCTGCACCTATACTGGCATAATATCGAGGGTATGCACATGAAAAAGGGGCAACTACCAAGAAGGTATAGCTTGGACAGCACTGATCATTACCCCAGTGGCGCCGGCACGGGGGGGGGGGGGCACGGGGGGGGCGTGCCCCCCAATGTTAATTTTTTTGAAAATTTTAAAATGATCCCAAAAGGCGATTAAGCTTTAGATTTCTGTAGGGGGTAGGGTGAGGTGTGCTTCAACCGAGTGATAGATCTATTTAATCATTTTCTATCACAAATGTTTCTCAAACTATCAGAATTTTCGCAAATCCTTCGCAAACTATCAAAAATTTCACGCGCTCCGCGCGCTTCAAACTTTACCTCTGTGTTCTTATTATCAATATCTTCTGATAGCAACTCCCGGAGAGGCACAGCAGCAAAAGTAGAAAGCTGTTCACGAATTGACAGGTAAAAGACTGGCTTTTTGAGTGGCATGTAGGTTTGTTGGGCAATTGAAAGTGTCTCGATGCAGATTCTGAATGCAGGTTTTGTCATGGAAATCTCATTTAATGAAAAATTTCGCGCGCTTTGCGCGCATGCTTTACGGTTTGCACTCCATCTTATGACCATTATTAACATAATAATACATGGAACTATAATCACAACATCTGTAGGGGCCTATAGCACCAATATGCGATCTTTCAATCTAAGATGTTGAAGCATGATTTGGAAAGTTGAAATTATGCCGTTATATATTTTCCAGAAAATTTTACCGAGCGCTTTGCGTGCAGCCATTATAGGTATAGATGGCAGACACGTAGCCAAGGGGGTGGAGGGGGCATCCGCCCCCTTGAGCATATTTTGGGTTTTTTTTAATGTTTTTTTTTCAATATTGGTAGTGTTTCTCCTATTTATATGCTGTAAAATAGGCTTGGGAAGTGCCATTTCCAGCGATCTGGGAGGCACTTTGGGCCAAAATTTTCTTGCGCTTTGCGCCAACCCATGGTGGCGCAAAGCGATGAGAATCTGTCTATGGGGTTTGCCCCCTTGGCAAATTCCTGGTTACGCCCTTGATAGATGGTGATTTTTAATACACTTACGACAAAAAAAGAATTCTAAAAACGCCTTCTTAGTCCTCCACCCCTTTTGCTATACCTATCAGGGAGGTCTAATATCACCTTCCTGCACCACTAGTCTCCCTCCCGCCCGTTCTCCATTGCTGGAAGCTGTTAATCTGGATTTTCGTTCAAAATTAGTAAACATACGATAGTTGTAAAGTGCTCTACTCTATATTATCATTTGAATGTCACGTAATAAGCATTATGTCGTTGCTCCATTTTATGTACTTTATCTAGAGCTTCCGGAAGGCCCTATACAGGTATCTGCCAGCCTTAGATGCCTTTTTATAATGCACAATGAAAGGGAGGAAAAATTTCGTGATATTCCAACAATGTTTCTGTGGACTACACGCACGTATTTTTGGATAAAAACATTGCCAATAGAAGGCGGTAAAGTAGCCAAAAGGGAGTCTTCATGAGGTTTGTTAGCAACGTATTCTTCTCTTAGACAACATGCTCTCCTTTTTCACCTAACCAAAAATTAAAATTCACTAGATTATGGACATTTTCCAGCTATATATCATCAGCTCCAAAAATATTCCAAAAGATAGCACCATTTTGCATCTAAGAAACCTTAAATAAGCAAAAATTTCTCAAAGGGGAGGGGGACACCCCCTCCTCTTAGACCCCTCCCCCAGGACGGCACCTTTATGTAGTGACAAAGGAAAGATCCTCACTGCTGTATTCAAAGCGCAGGCGCATAAAAAACGAATATTTAAGCGTCGCCACTCAGTTGGATAAAAACATCCAGCCAGTCGGAAAAATTAGAATTCACTAAACTATGGACATTTTCCAGCCATACAGGTATGTGATCAGCTCCAAAAATATCATAAAGATAGCACCATTTTGCATGTAAGCAACTTTAAATAAACAAAAATTTCTCAAAGGGGAGGGGGACACCCCCTCCCCTTAGACCCCTCCCCCAGGACGGCACCTAGCTTAGTGCAGTGACACATGACAAAAAGGAAAGGATCCCCCACTGTGTATACGAACGTAGGGAGCACACCCGG